>OMNN01029503.1:3260-13511 GCA_900302755.1 Chromis chromis
CCCTCAAACAAAACAACAGACAAGTGAGTAAACAGGTCTTTATTAATGTTATTAATTAATGTTAAGTAATGTCATAAGTAATAATGACCTGATTACTTCTTAATGGTGAGCAAATGGAATTCATGATACATTGTTCCATCCAATGCATTAATTACTTATGCTTTGCGTACCAATATGTTTTCTTGGCTTGCTCTTATATGTTAAGGCAGATATTATTTTAACAAGCAAAGAGAGATTAGTCAACTGTTTTATATTCTTTGCTTTGTATTTGTAAAATGCTGGACCTGGTTCTCACCTGGGGAGCTTCCACGACTGGTGTTACTGGTGCTACTGATGCTGTCTTCCAGCCAGGTGCTGTAGGTGAGCGAGTCTCGCTTGTGTGGCGTCCCGGCAGACGACAGACTCTCCTGGGGAGTGTATAGAGGATTATATTACCCCTCTGAACCCCAAGCAGCTTCTGGGCATTTTTTTTTTTGGTCCTGTCACATTTTTCCTCACTATAGTGTCTTTTTTTTTACTGTAATATAAAGTTCTGCACCTCTATGGAAACAACACAACCATGGCTAGAAGTAGAGAGAACTCAAAATGTCTTCTGTGCAATATGACATAGTTATAATGACACATGTTATAAAAACAAAACAAGGTTTAAGCTCAGATTTGGTACACTTTCCTGACAGAACTATACATCACACATTATATATTTACAGACTGTTGGAAAATTGGAAATCTGACAGTTCCTTCTGATTTTACAGTGTCATTTTGGCCAGCAGGTTTTAAGGTTCATAGGGTTCGACTAAAGGACAAGTACGTGTAAGTATGAGCTACATACTAGATATACTACTCACCATGCCAGTGTCGTAGTCCTCTGTGGCCTCCGTCTCATTCTCCTCAACCACACTGGCGAAGCTGCTGGCATTGGAGGAGGAGCGGGAAAGGTCGTGGCCCTCAGGGATGGATGGGGCCCTGCCACTGAGATAAGAACTACACCTTGGGTTAACCACTCTCCAGCACACTAAACCTGATTTTATCTTATGTATTGGACACAGTGATACAACATGCTGCTGCAAGGGAAGATTTCCCAGCGGTTACAGCAACACATGGTGTCTAATTCCATGTGATCACCAGTCTCTTGTGCTCACCTGTTCTTGGCAGTCGTGAGCACCTCTGGAGAGCTCTGATTGGATGAGTTGTCAGATTTGGGATCTTGAGAAACGTGGCCACTGTCAGGGGTCTTCTGGGTATTTGGAGAGTTATCTCTACTGCTACATTAGACATAAAACATATAGAAAATAGTATTAAAAATCAGAAAAAGCAAAAAGGCTTCCTGATATAAAGTAGGTAGAATATTATTGGTAGGTGGTAGGTTTCCTCACCTCTTCTCCTGGACTTCTTGAATGTTTTCAATACCGATGGCACTGCTTCGCCTGGAGCTGAAAGGACCAGACTTTTTCCTGGTCGGGCTTTTCCCAGGGATTATCAAAGACTGCCGGCGAGAGTGAAAGAACAGTCAGTGTCAAAATACTTCTAATACCCAGAAAATCTCAGCAAGTTTATCTCAAAAGCAGATCAATTTATTTTTAACTGAGGGCAATTAATGGTTATTTATATCATTGAGCCATTTAATTGTTCATCTTTAATGCATTCATTTGGAGAATGCTATTCAAAAACACCTCACCCTGAATTACCAGGCTGAAGAGCAACGCTGCTTCTTTCAAGTTGCTTGAAAAAAATGTTAAAATATGCACTTAGCAGCTTAATGACAAGCCCTGGTGGCAGTCTCTCAGCTAGAGCAGAGCACACTAAGGCGGGAGATGAAAGATGGGTTTAAAGGCTCCAGAGCCTAACGCTAAATATGCTTTCTCAGCTCCTGCTTTGTTCATTCAATCTCCCCTTTAAAGCTCTTAAAATAAGAACTTGAAAAAAGCTTTTTATTCGACATGGCTTCAAAGAGCAGGAGGAGGATTCTTTTTTTCATAATTTCTCTGTAAGGTGGTCTTTAAATCATTATTATTCATAATTTTTTAAACAAATAGAGAACAGAGCATACTGGCATTAAGAAAATAGAGAGTAGTCATAAAACAAATACTGCAGTAAAGCAGATAGAAAGGAAGAAAAAAATGGATTCTGCAATGTTAGTCTGTAGGAACCAAGTGTGGCAATTTTAAATATGACTTTTACCATCTAAATGCTTTACTCACACCACACAGCTGCTTATCTCTCAATACTCTGAACAGTTTCTATATGGCAGTGTATGTAAAATTCTAAAGACTGCCTTTGCCAAAGCAATTAATTCATTGGAAAATGTGGAGAAGAATATCTACATGTGTTTTTGTTTTTTCAGATTAAAACAATGCTCTTTCAACAGTGTTTAGTGCACTGAATTCACATTAGAGAGCTGAAATATGTAGCTAAATATGTTTGGCCATGATGCAGTGGAGCCATGCAGGCAAAAAAAAAAAGAAACCAGAAGGGGAAGCAAGTAGTGAGAAAGTAGTTAGAATTAGACATGAACCTCTTCTACTGTTCCTATCCCTATGGCACTGCCTCGACGTCCATATTTACTGGGACTTTTGCCTGGGACAAGCAATGACTGAGCCACACAGGAGGGGAAGAGACAGAGAGAGGAAGACAGATAGGGAGACAGGCAGAATAAGACAGAGACAGAGAGAGTGGTGATGACAAAGGAGAGACGGGCGGGGAAGGAGGGGAAGAGAAAACATGAGATATATACAAATATATATGAGATTCCATGCAGTAAGTCATGTCGTTCAAACAAAATGCAAAACATGTGTTAACTGGAGAATACAAGGAGAGACATTTTGGCTGCAACACAGGCAGCTGAATGAGAGAGAGAAATGATAAACCGGTTATGTGAGCCGTGCGCCTGTGAGAAAGACGATGAGGAAGAGATTAAAATAGCAGAGGAGCACATACAGCATGTTATACGTCAGGTTTCATGTCAAGGCAGGGTTATGGGCCAAAAGCAAGCCTCAGACAAACTCAGTAATAAAGCATGTTGGTTAATAACTGGTTAGTTTTGAAGGCAATCAGACATGTGATCCAGAAATACAATATGTTTTTCACGGAGGGTGTCTATTTCCAGTGCATACAAGACCAAAAGAATCCTGGGCAGGGCCTAACAGAGAGAAATGCAACTTCATCATTATTTCTACTTCTAAACAATTCAAATAATTCAGTATAAAATGCAATTCCCCACAATCTTCGAAAAATATACAGTATATATTGGGTCATTCCATCTCTAATCATCACATTTTTAGAACAATTCCTGCTCTGGGTTGCCAGATCATTTTAGAGCACAAAATTTGGATATTTATAAAATTTAAAAATTGCGTGTCAACCCACTTTCAGCACTTTTTGAGGCTGTTTGAACAACAATATCTCAGGAGCGATTAAAGATAAAAGCCAGAAATTTCCTCCCCTGTTATTTCTTATCATGTCATTGATCCTGAATCTTCAATTTTGGAAAAATAGATCAAATAGTCTCTGATGGGTGAGTTTAAATATGA
Organism: Chromis chromis; assembly: GCA_900302755.1. Classification (NCBI taxonomy): domain Eukaryota; kingdom Metazoa; phylum Chordata; class Actinopteri; family Pomacentridae; genus Chromis; species Chromis chromis. The sequence goes on from OMNN01029503.1 coordinate 6,788, forward strand.
AAACAATAAATAAACGCACCATGAAAAGACCCACCTTTGAGCTCACATTAACAAAAAAAAAGATAATGCAGTCAATTAGTGATAATTTCTGAACTACATGTAGTTGCATGTATTACAAAGTATATAGAATACTTTTGAATATGAAATATTTGGTCACAAAAATGAAAAAAACTTTCAGAACTGATGAAAGCAGGTATGACAAGTTGTACCACAGAAATATTGGTAGATGGTCTAATCCAAGTAGAAGAGAGTTGTAGAGTTTCAAACTGGTTCTACTCCAAACACAACAATAGTAACAACTATGCTTCATCCAAATATAGCCTCACATTTTACAGATACGATTGTAAATATCCAAATCAGAGGTGGTTGACCAGAAGGCCCCTGATGATTAGAGAATGGAATAATCCAATAAACAGGCAACCGTGTGCATAGTTACTGCTGAGTGAAGACTTTGTAACTACAAATCAGGTGAGGGTCGCAGTTTGCTTTCGGTTGAAATAGAATGAAGTGGAAAAACTGCTTTTGTCTTAGAATCAAGTATATGCTAAAAATAGCATTGGGCAGTGGTGGCCTAGTGGCGAACTTGTAACCGGTGGGTCGTCGGTTCAAGGCCCCGAAAGTGAGAGCGACTGCTTGTCCCAGTCACCACCACTGTGGGCCCTTGAGCAAGGCCCTTAACCCCTGACTGCTCCCCGGGCAGTATGTATAGTTAACTTTGAATAGGATGGGTCAAATGCAGAGAAGGTTAGATTATTATTATTGTTACAAGGTCTTCACTTGATGACATAAATATTAATTTGCTCATATCACATTCAAAAATATTCATCAATCAATCAACGTCCACAAGCTTTAGCTAGCATGCACACACATAAACAGGCATTCACACAAAGAGAACTCAATCCATCTTTGAATTCAAGTGAGCACTTATGAACAATCCAGATGCATCCGTGTGAACACAAATTTAAAAAAAACCAATAAGCATTAGAAGCAGCTTTAAACCAGGACTTTCACCTTGTGTCCTACACATATTCACTTCCGTCTTGTGGTGGCAGACTGACAGACCACTGCATGTGAGAGACAAGTTCAAGACCCGGGCATAAGAGCTGCCCCCGACAGAGTGTGCAGCCCGTCTGTGTGAGAAGTTAGTGCAGGAGGTAAGTGAGGGAGAGGGGGGCATCAATTCTAGTAGAACTGCTGGGGGAGGCACAAGTAGCGATGCTCGTCTCACCTAATACCAGGAGGAGTGGCACTGTACTTACTATCCCTGGGAATTTGGGGCTGTCTGCGGGGTTGTGGTTAAAGGTGCTGCTCAGGCTAGTGGAGACTGTGTGCGGCTTCTTGAAAGTAAGACCCATGGCATCCATAGACTGGCTCCTGCTGCGGACCACTCGCTACAGGGAGAGACGAGGAGGAGGAGATACATTCAGATGGCGCTGAGCCTTGTGACCCCTCTGTATCGCTGTGCGCCATTCAGGCCGAGAGGAGCCTCGGGGCTTTCCCCTGAACACTGACCACTACAGGCAGAGAGCACTGGCCTGATGCTAATCCTGACAGACAAGGAAGCGACAGAGAACACTGCTTAAGCTTTAGAGCCCGGAGGGGGGTTCAGATGAGTCATTATGTTTAGGTAGGTGGTAAGAGAAGAGAGGGGAAGTAGAAGGGCCATAGCCAGAAGAAGTTTAAAGCCCATTGCACCTCTTTACAGGCAAAGTGGGGAGGCAGAGATGTCTGATGGTGAAAGAAATCTATCCATTCCCTCTGACATTATGACAGCCAGAGATGACAGAACTGAAGCATGCGGAGAGCATCACAAAACAGCCAGGAAGCATGAGGAAGAAAAACTGGGAAGCAAAGAGTGGTGTGTTGCAGCAGGACAGAGCAGCAGAGCTCCTCTTCATTCAGATTAATACAGATTGAGGGAGGCTGATAAAGCTCTTAGAGCACAGCTTGCATACAGGCAAGATTAATCCTGAAATACTGCCAGAAAGAAGTCACCCTCTGACAGCAGGTGAAAAATGGTAGATGCCTCTTTTGCACTGTTTCTGAGCAGCAACACTCATCTTTACTGTTTTAAAATGGCAAATCTATATCATATTATAGCAGGTTGAACCGTCTGACATTTTGGGAAATTCACTTATTTGCTTTCTGCTGAGAGTTAGATGAGAAAATCAATATTACTCTCAAATCTGCTATATATAGTTACAACCAGCAGCGGGTCATCTTACCTTAGCATAAAGACTAGAAACAAGGGGCTGTGCAAAAGGGACAAAAGCTCTAAAGCTTGGGAATTAACACAGTGCATCTCATTTGTTTAATCCATACAAAAGCTGAAGGGTAGAAATGACTTTCTTTACAGGGAGCAAAATGGATTCTTCAGTCTGAAGAAATTGTCTGACTCTGAGCCAGGTTTGCTGCTTCCCCCTTTTTTTTCCAATCTTTATATTAAGTTAAGCCGCTGAGCTTGAAGTAAAACTGAGCAAATAAAAGCATTCCTTTTACAGGATTAGCATAAGTAAAACACAGAATTGCATTTTTTAACAAATAAGACTTTGCTAATGCAAAAAAACTTTAACTTCTCAAGACCTTTCCAGGAAGCGAAGCTGCCAGCTTGGAGCCCCAGCCTCTGCTCCTGCCTCTCCAGTTACCTTAAAGGACTCAAAGAAGCCCCCTCCTCCTGCACTCCCGTTTTCCAGTTTGTCGTCCTCTCCTCCAAGTCCCATTATGGCCTGACTGTTCAAGTGGAGCTCCTCGTAAAGAGTCTCTAACAAGGCCGACCTTGTTCGCTCCTTAAACACACATAGAAGTAAATGAAACAAAGGGAAGCAAGTTATATTTATATGGATCTGGTCAGAGATGCAAAATAACCAACATGTTTTAAAATGCTTTTCAATAACTCACCTCCAATTTGGCAAATTTCTCAGCTTTGTAGCAGGCATACTCTGCATTGATTAGCTTAGTAAAAAGGAATTCATGGAATTCGGGGCCCTGGAAAGAGAGGAGACGAAAGACAAGGCATCCTGTTGGAAACTAAAAGTTGACCAATGTCGGGGGAAAGTACACTGACTAGAGGATGCAGTAATTCAGGAGTACAAGCTTTTCTTTATCTTACTTTTTTAAAGACAGCAGGGTTCGGGAGGGCTGGGCCGAAGAAAGGTACATCATCCCGTGCTGTCACTGACACCTAGGAAGTGAGATGGAGATGAAGGATAATCACTGTTTTTCACAGGAGGAGATGTAAAAGAGAGGAAGAGAGACATATTATATTACCTTGTAGAGAACATTGTCAGAGCAGGGGTTGACCACTTGGACCACAACGTAAGCGTGGAGAAAGTTAGAGGCGATCATGTCTGGTACAAACGGAGTATTTTCTTCTTGGAATAGGATGGCTACAATGTCATTTCCTATGTGCCTTTTTCTCTGCAACTGCAACACAACAGCCACACAGATGGAAGAACAGAAATTGTTACTGATAGTACACAGGCCAAACACTGGATTTAATGTTTGACTGTCATTTGTTTATCTGCTGATTCAGTGAGCCAAATTTATTATCTTAAAATGTTTTTAATGCACCCTGGGATCAAATTTGAAAAAGAAAAAGGGAGCCCCATTGTTGTGGTTCCAACTGATTGCTAATTAAAAGACTATCTTGTGAGCAAACTTGGCATATTTCCAACTGAACACAACTAATAAATCATGCAGAGCTAATGATGGGCAGTCTAAGAAAAAAAATCAGTACTTATGCAGTACTTGTGTTAAATGCAAAAGATAAACTGAAAACTGCTTTTTATTTTAGACAAATGCTTTTGTCTTGTGCAGAATGTACACTATAGAAATAGTACGTAACTATAAAATAAGGTCCTCTTCAGTCTTCCCTCTCTCCCGGCTGAGAGCATGTGAATTTGTGAAACACCACCAGGGAGCGCTACTTCCCCTGATGGCAGCTTGAATAAGCACTGTTTGGTCAAAGTAGCCCATATGTAACACCCACTACTGCTGGAAAGAGTGAACATATAGACGTCGTCTCGCCTGTGTTTGTGCAAAACATGATAGCAAATGGTGTGTCAGCTTGTGCCAATTATTCTGTGTTTGTGTGAATATGTGAGCCAGAAGAAGGAGTAGGATTTGGCTGTGTGAGTGATGCAGTGCTGCATCTCAGCTTTAAATCACTGCGAGGGAGGAGTGCTGCTCACATGTGCAGACGCTAAGGCATAAATTTGAAGTGATACATGTTTACTACTAGTGTGGGGTTTTTTTTTTTTTGCATTTATGTGCTGCAGTTTTCTAGCACAACAGCGACGTACGTGGGGAATATGGAGCCGTGATAACCAGAGGGAACCTGCCTGACTGCTTGCTATGAATCATGAAAGGTGTGTTAGTGTGGTATTAAATTACAGTACCTGCTGGGTGTCCCCCTCTGTGTAAGGCAGCTTTGTGGACACATGGAACATGACCTCTTTGTTGCGGTAGTTGCAGTAGACAGATTCTGTGCCAGTCTGCCCATGAGTCACGTCCAACCCTCCGCGGAAACTGCAAGCACACAGAACCATGTCTAACAGGATATTCTCCACCATCACTGCAGTAGCATGGCCATCATTCCTGTAGCTTGTCTGGTATGATGCAAATTGCAGTTGGCATCATGTTGTGTATGGCGGAATATATTTAGTGCCTTCACACCACTGTTGGGTTCCTTACCCTTTAAAGTTGTGCAGTTCAATTTTCTCTCCTAGAAACTCGAGGAATTCTACAAAGGCAGGACTCTCTTCACTGTTGCCAAACAGCTCTTCCTCTGAAGTCTGTAACCAGCAAAAAAAAAAAAGAAAAAGACAAACTAAATATCAAAGCTCAGAGGAGAAAATGATTTCAGCAGGTACAAGTACAAAATGCTGAAAATGGATTGTATGTCTATAGAGTGTAGCACAATAACGGCACACCTAATGTCGAAATTACAAATAAAGACAGTTTCAGGACATGTTTGAGAGGAAATATAGGCATGAGTGTGTAAGTGTGTTTTTGCTGCATGCAGACCATTAGAGTCAATAACTGGAAGCAAGTGGAGAGTGTGTATCCGCTGTGTGTTCTGCACTTCTGTTCAAACACACTGCATTTGCATTGGATTCGACAGAGGTGGCTTTGATCAATTACAGAAGTAGGTGTAACAGTACATTTAGAGAAAGGCTTTAGGACAGCTTGAGATTATGATAAGCTGTGATGGACAGCTGATTATCTATTGTCACCAACTGGAGTGTTGATGTGAACACAAAAGCCTGCTGCAAAACACACACACACACATGGAAACAATGCCTGAGAGGAATCTTCCATTGCTCACCGAGTGTTTATAAGTTGTTTTGTTCATGCAATATACCTACTTAACCATAATGCCTTCCTCCACTTGGCACCTCTCCTGTTTAGAGTATGTGTTAACGGATGAGCAGAGGGTCTTCACTGTCTTCGTGAGACGGACCCTTGGATTATCTAATGTGTATTTAACAATGTATTTAAATTTCTGTAGGTTTTGCGAGATCAACAGTGCAGATCTACACGCAGTGAGGCGTCCATTTGTAGGTACGAGTGCCCTTGGAAAATCATTCAAAAGCTCTTTTCCCCTCCCCTCACATAGTAAACAAGTGGGCTGTGATTGCCTCAGAAAATGAGAAGGCTGGAGTGGACAGCCACAATGACTGGCCTCAAGTGAAAGCCACAAATAAGACTGAGAAGGACTGAGCATAATCAGCTTCCATGAGGAAATCTGAAATTACAATGTACAGTACACGCTCACTGAATGTAAATGATGCATTACTGCAGCACGAGCTTCCATCCGGGCTTCATAGCTCACCTGTCCAAACTTTTGATAGACGACCCCAAACTTAAAATTGTTGCTTATCACGTGTTCATCGAAGGTGACGATGAGTCTTGAAGCCTGTAAAAAATTAGAGATAAAAGAAGAAACATTAGAAATTTACAGTTTGTCAAGCCTGTTTTAAAACGTCTGTAGTTTTTGTCTATATCTATCCTGTTGCTATTAATAGATGTGAAAGAGATCTTTAAAAAAAAAAAAATAGTCAGGTGCCAATATGAACACTTTTTATACTGGCTGTTGAGATATTTCTCGCTAAAGTGCTTCCACTGTAAGTGATGAGTGAGTGCTGTTCAAATATGCATTCAAATGTCTCGTTGAAGCTAATATGAGGCTGATAAAATCTGGTGTTTTATGTATGAAATCCCTTCATTTTGCTTCTTTTGTGCTACACTACTTGATGTAAAACAGTTAATAAAAATGTGTGTCTACATTCGGAACAGGAAAGGTCACATACAGCAGCTGGAACTGTACATACTAGAACTTACTTTTGGGTAAAGGACAGGGAAAAAGCGGTCCACGTTGACCTCTTCACAGACAAGCTTGGATTGAATGGAAGAGAAAATAGCATCAGAATGTGCTTAGACAGAGTCATGGCAGGTCAATCTCCGCATCATAAAAACATCTCCCCTCACCTTGGCCATTTGGACCACATTGGGAAACTCTGTGAGACACGATATGGGGATCACATCATGGTAGGTTTTCAGCTTCGTCCTGGTGAAGTCATAAAACAATCAGGGTGGTTTCAGAGCCATATAACATATGCCATATAACACTTCTCAGAACCTATCAGATGGGAAAGAGATGATCCGGTATGGACTATCATCAAACTTCCCCACCCTCGCCTCTCTTTGCTTTCTCTCTACCTCC
>OMNN01029508.1:0-10464 GCA_900302755.1 Chromis chromis
ACTTCATTGATCAACGGCAGGTAGTCATCAGCTCCGCTACCCTTCTCACTCAGGGTACCAAAAACATTCATAACCCTGAACTCCATGGTGCATTGCAGCACGACAGTTCAGTCCTGTGACTGGCTCTGTGATCGCTACAATACGCTCACAAAAGAAATCGAATAACATTGTTTTGTAGTAATAATAATTGGGCATTGCTTTACATTTGAATCAATGTGAGCTTTTCCATTTTAAGAGTTAATAGTAATAACTAGTTTTAATATTGTAGCGATCGCAGAGGCGGTAAAGTATGGGACTGTTGTGCTGCAATGCATTATGGGAGTTCAGGGTTAGTAATGTTGTCAGCACCATGAGTGTGGAGGGGAGTGGGGTTTATGGCTACCTGCCACTGGTCTGGATTGGTATGAATAATTGCAATGGTGTTTCGAAGTGTCAATACTATAAAAACTTCATTGGGGAAGTGTTTGAAGAAACCATTCCTCTTACTTTGATATTACACTACTTTGATGTTACACTACACTTTGACTCTGTTAATTTTAGAAACATTAAATATGAATACTTTAACAGTTTTGCAGCACTCCCTGGAGCAATATAATCGTAATTAAGGGGTACCTCCTGGGGCGATGTGGTCTCCAAGGAGCGCCACAATATTTTCCCAAATTTTGGCGCCCCCTGGAGGCTACGGCGCCCTTAGCATTTGCCTATACTGCCTATTGGAAGGGCCGGCCCTGCCTATAGTTCTACTCAAGTTAAGTCAGAAATTTGCTTGTGTTTTGCTAGTAGCAGCTAAAGGCCAATTCCTGCTTTCCCACAAGGGTCTGAATGACGTAAACTTTGTCATCCATCCAAGGGTTTGCACAGTTCTGTGTGAAGCCCAAAATCTGTGACTGCAAGGACTGTCTGCACTAAAAATGAAAAAAAGCATAAAAGAAATGGCGCCTACAACAAATGTTTGGTACGAGGAGAACCTGTGAGGTGATTCTCCATCATCCACACCTTTATGATTCATCATTAAAAGAGTTGTAATTAAATTAGTCATTACAGGACTTTGGAGGAGCTTTGATTTGTACGTGCTTTCCATCGACCTATAGGAGGTAATAATTTCTCCAGAAATCCTGTATTATGGCCACCAGTGGTGCTCCCACACCTCAGGAATAATCACATTGATACGGTACTAATCTGTAGCCGGCTGTTATGTCCTTGTGTGTTTTTCTGTGTTTGACATGAGGGGCAAATCGTAGACTGCGATTGTGGTATGCACAGAGCCGTGTGGTCGTGCATGACCGCTTCTCAGCCTGCGCACACGGATGCAGGAAGCATGAATTGGCCCTAATGCAGCCTGGAGGTTGCACTTCTTTCCACCTCCATACCCACAGATTTTTTTTTTTTCCATTTTCAAACTTGTAGTTACTTTTCAACCCCAACAAAGTGCAACTCAGGTCAAATCAATTAGGGTAGTTGATCAGATTTCGCACACTTCTCTCTGGAGCCACAAAAGATCAGTTACAGTTGTGTATATATGTGTAGAGTCAGCGATACTGGGGCTATCCTAGCCAGGCTGCAGCAGACAGGGTGGGTCGGGGACAGTTTGCGACTGCTTGCTCGGGGCACCCAGTCACTTGCTTGTTTTTTTAGTTGTTTCACAGTTTCCTGACAGCGACTGCCCTTTGCTCTGGGATGAGACACGAGACCTCAAGGCCCTGTTTGCTTGTTGGTTGCCCCCTCATAACCAGTCACTACTCATTTGACTGTATGACAGACTCAAAGCATGCACCATAGTAAACAAATTTCTTCCGTCTACATATCAAAAGGATTGGATTTGTGCTGTGTTGCGAATAAAAATGAGTGCCTCATTTCTAGGTGTTAAACAGGTTCCCTTCATCTATTGTTCAGTGTGGAGTGGCACTTATCCAGATGTGAAAACAGCTGTTGTTCACTGACAAAGTGTGGTCTAAAACAAGTGGAATTTTTTTTTTTTAATGAAAAACACTTTATTTACAGACACACATGCCATTTCATCAAACTCAGATGTCCATTGAGAGACCAGAGGAAGATTAAAGATTGCGCTTTCCGCTCTGTAATCTGCTACACTCTGTAGGCATTTAGTCTATACACTCCACATGAAATGGAGCTATATGTTGTGCGGTGACCTGGAGTAACCGGCTTCAGCCAGCTTTGCCTCTTATTCCCTCCCAGTAACACGGATGACCTCCAGCTGTGATTGGGGCCCCTGATCCCCCTTGTGGGTCATACATGTGTTTTAAAACCCAACGATACGCTTTCCTTCCTCCACCTCCCCGTCTAGTTCATTCACCTCCTGCTTCCCATTTTAACCCCCTCTCCTCTCCTGGACTGGTCAGGCGCTGTTTCCTGTCGGGATCTGACAGAGCTTTTAGAGGAGGTGTGGCGCTGTGGGGCGTGACACAGATCGCCAAGCTGTGGGAGAGTTCCAGTCCCGTGGACCACGAGAGTCACGGCTTCCCTTCCGGCCTCCATGTCCAGCTGTGGAGGAGAGATATGATTTTTCCCGCCCCACCCACCGTCGCCAACATCTGAACACCCTCACTGCCCGAGCAACGCCTGGTTCACTCCATCTCCCTCCAGCCTCAAACAGCTGGGCGATGTTGGACACCCTAATGACTGTCGTGGCTGCAGTGGCTCGCTGCAATGAGCCCTCGTGCTGCTTACCCATCCCACTGACAAATAATGACTATGATCAATCATATGTGAGACCTCACTGAACGAATATCACACGAGATAAGAGGTGAGATATGAATCCCCCACCAGCCAAGCAGGTGTTAAGTTTTCCAGCCCCAGTCAGTAAAACAGCAGGAAGGGTCACTCAGACAGCTCACAGTTCAAGGTCACTCTTTCCAAGTGATCCCTTGCCCCTAGATTTTTCTCATCACACAACCTCTTTTCTTTTTTTGCTAGCTTTTTAACTCTTCTGAGTATTCCTCTCTGAAGCCCCAGCTCCCTAATCCAATATCATTAGCCCTATGAATGGAAGGCTCTCTGTGTGAATCCATTAAGAAAGCTTCACTGTGGCTCCCTTTCTGTAATCTCTCTAACCCTGTGGGATTAATCACCCACAGAGAACAGAAATCGATCCATTTAATCACTAAAAGATGTGACAAAAACGCTGTAACTCGGGGATATGGTGGGAAATTATTGGTCAATTGAAATTCATTGGAGAGAGGGGGAGAAAGACTTACAGAAAACAGGACTCGGTTGCACCATAACTAGGCAATCATTCCACTTATTTGTGCCATGTATGTGTACATAGAAAGGAGTATTTTTTTGAGTTTTCAGGAAACCAACAGGGAAGAGAGCAACGCACAAAACATCACTGATAAAGAATAAAGAAAACACAGGCAATGAGTTTGACCATGACAGTCTTGCCATGTATTACAAACAGACATGGCATTCATGTGGGAGTAAATCATGTTTAGTGCCACTCACTTTGTTTGTGTATCTGCAGGTCTATTTGAGAAATGAGGACAGGGTCTGCTGAGGAGTGTTGTAACGTTTAAGATTTGTTGATGCCTCCATGAGCCCATAATGAGAAGGAATGAGGGTCGCCTGGCAGCGTTAACCCGCTAATAAAATCTGCCTTCCTTTAAAGGGTGTTAGAAAACCACAATTACCCCCCTGACATTTTTTTACTGCATGATTTATGAACTGAATATTGCATCTCCCTCTCTAACCCTTATTCTGGCTGCGGAGTAATAAAGGGGAGTTAAGGGGCAGTATTGATCAGCTAAAAAGCAGTCTTTGATTTGCCACAGATCTGCGGATGAATGGAGAGGAGAGGAAAGAAGAGGAGAGGAGATTAGAGGGGAGGAGAAGGAGAGGAAAGGAGAGGAGAGGCCAGCTATTGATGAGTTTTCCTCTCCCACGGCCCTCCACCATGTAGCCCGTGGCCGTCTGGACACCCGCCACGTGTGAACAAGCTTTCAGCTCACATCTTCTCTACTTCTACCTATAATTGGCCATATGTGTCACTAGCACCCTACTGTGCTGCCACTGCTGCTGCTGGAGGGACAGAAAGGGAGATCACAGCTTTGACAAGGTGATTGTTGGATGGCTCTTGCTTTGACATGTCAGGTAAGCCTCATCTTGACAAGCACTTCTGAACTCTTGAGCCCCTTTATGACTAAAATTAGTAGAAGCCTGTTGTGTAACAGCAGCCAGTCTGTTGTTTAACTGCTCTGGCAGTAAAATTGTCTTCATATTATAGCAACACTTTAAGCACTTGTCCTTCACATATAGTTAGGATATAATGAGATCTTTATTCTGTCTCAAGAGGATATTTCTAGTTGCTGTGCCGTGGACAGAAAATGTACAGTAGTTCGTCAGTAGGCCAACCAGTGAATAAGCTGAATACATAATGCCCCAAAGCGACCCGTGGCATGTGGCATTCACTGAGCATTCATTAACCTTTACTGCAGCTGCAGCAGTTACCTGAATTAAGTAAGGCAGTTAGGTATAGTGTTTGGACACATTATCCAGTAAAGATCACCGAATAGAGGAACAAACTCAAAACACAAGCCACATACACACAATATATGCAATTTCATTTTACCTTTGGGAAATTCTTTATCGCTGAACTTGGCTGCAAATGTGTCAGTGATGCCAGAGTGGGAATGTGGAGGGGGGGGGGAAAGGTCAGAGTTTGGATAAGTGTCCCTCTTCCCTTGTCTAAATGGCAAATGTCACACAGAGCCAGCAGAGAGGCTGCAGAAAGCACGACAACGGTGAGTGAGCCGGTGTGTAAAGTTAGTGTAGAGGGCCGGGGCTGGGTAGGTGGGTATGTGGGTGGAGAGGGAGGGGTAGGGTAGTAGAAGGTCGATAAGTGAGCAAGATGTGAAATGCTGCAGATATGCTACTGGGTCGATGCTAAGTGGCAAGTGGCGATAGTGATCGTGCCAAACGGAATTGCTGAGCAGCCAGTAAAAGGCAGCCGGGGGTTTTGCCACGGGGAAGTTGGGAGGCAAAATACATGTGAAGCGATGACATGTACATACAGCAGGTCTAATGCTCCTTTCCTGGGAGAAGACCACTGATGTCATTTATTCAAAGTGCACAGACGTAGCTTTTATGCTTTAGAGCTGCTTAAAAAATTGATGGTGTGAAATGCACCATTGCTTTTGATTTTAAAAAACGGGCATCTTTCTATTTGTGAAGTTTCAGAACTTCAGTAACCGGATTGACTCATTAGGATTTGTAAGGCGGGTCAAGAATTGCCATTAGGCCTTTCCAGCTATTGACAAATGAAGAGCCTGATACATTTTTCAAACCATGTACATTCAATATTTATTTCCATATCCAATTCAATACAGGAAACTGACTGAAGATATGAAAATGAGGCAACTTTATGCCTATAGTCCTTCCGGCATTAGATTTCCAATATCTGAAATGTCATGTTCAATGATGACTAATTTTCTATATTTTTCTTAAAGACAACAAAACCTGTAAAAAGAAACGCCAACTAACAATGAACTGTTTTTACTGACAAGTATAGAATTGCATCCAAAGCCTGATTTAGCTTCTTCCTTTGTGTCATAGAGGTCCATTGGTAGCTGCACCACAACATCTCATTCACTGCAGCATCTACATTCTCCATCAGTTGACACTGTTGTACACTGAGCACAGCCTCATCTGTGACTTCATGACAAAAGAAACACGTGGATAAGTCAGAGTTGTTCCGGAAACAAGAGGGTGAATAGATGAAGTTAAAATTGCAGTCTTGGGCCAAAATCGCTCAAGATGCATTTCGAGAGAAAAAGAGGCATCATTTCTGTTGAGCATGGGGTGGAAATATCCTGCTTTAGAGGTGTGTGACAGCCAAAGGCACGGGAGATTCCACCTGCAAATTCTGGAGACACATGTCATGCAGTCGGTAGAGAAACTGCAACTGAAAAGTGACAGGCTTCTACAACAGGACAACGATCCAAAACGCACCTCTAAATCAACCGCGAACAACTTGAAGGAGCTGGATCTTTTGCGATGGTCCTCACAGTCGCCTGACTTGAACCTCACTGGAAATGTGTGTGGGTAGATCCTAAAACATGCTGCACAAACAAGACAGCCAAAAATATTTCAGAGGTTCAAATAATCTGCACGGAAGAGTGGGTGAAAATTCATTAAACAAGATTAGAAGCACTCTTTACTACTGAAAGAGTTTGCAAGCTGTGGTTCCCCAACTTTTGCACAAACCTCAATTACAATTTATTTTTTCGAATTTGCCCGGCAACTGTGCATTTACATCTGAAGAAAGATTCATATTTAATGTTTCACGGTAAAAATCTTGGTCATGATGCAATATTGTTGCAGAGCATTTGACTTTTTGCTTATTAGTATGATATAATATCACTGGATAAACACCAGTGCAGATTTTTTTTAAAATTATGTCATTTTTTTTTTCCGTTTTCTGTTTCACACGGATGATATCACAAAGAAATGCGATTGTGTGCAATGAAGTGGTGATTAAATAACACAGACCCCACTTCTTTTCATACAGTTCTTCTACAAATATCTGGCTGCAATCCTAAATTCAGATCTCTTTGATTTTCAAAGGATAAGGAGAACAAAAGTACAAATCCGTGTGGGGAAAATTACAGATTGTACATCACAAGCTAAAAGGAGGAGAACAAATAGTCAAATAGTCAGGCGAGTGGGCCGCTTTGATGGCGTGACACTGTTTATTTGTGCCATCAATGGGCCTGTAATCACAGAGTGCACAGACAGTCATTTCAGGATGATAAGGTGTTTTTTTCCCCCCTTTTTTTTGTGCCACAGCAACAAATTTCTCTGCATGTCACACATCGGAAAAGGTTTGAGGGATGCTGCGATACAACGCTTCTTCTTCTTCCCTCACGTCTCCTAATCGCGTCATTATCTAATAACAGGCTAGTGCCACAAGTCATGAATCCCACATAGGTTAACAATGTTAATGAGACATTTCACTGAAGGATATTATCACTGCATCTTTACCTTCTGACACTGGATGTCAACAGCACCGTGTGATGAGCTGGTGTGTGTACAGCGTCTAATTGTGGGGAGTGAGCGTCCTTATGTCTTGTCTATTTGAAGAACTTGCTCACGTGACATTGCAGCAGCTTTGAATTCCCGTTTGATTTCTTTTCTTCTCCTTCTTTTGGCCCAGTTTCTTAATATTCACTGTGTTTCAAAGGTTTCATATTGTAGCTCCTGGAAAGTCTATACTGTTTTATTGTCATTTAGTTGCACAGCATCACGCAGCCTTATGGTGTCGGCCCCAAAAGGCTGCAAAAAATCTGAACGAGAATAAACTACACAAAGCAGGTCTGTCTGATCCCTTCACAAATCCAAATGGGACACAAACGCCTGAAAACCCATTAGCCTCCTTTAGATTCTTCAGCTATAAAGCCGATGCTGATGAGATGGTTTGTTTACTATACAGCTTTTCACCGCATGTAACTGGAGAAGAGACTATACCTCCCTAAATGTTATTTTGATCTTCATCATTTAATCTTCAAATTAGCAGCTTGTGATGAGCTAGATTGCTGCGTCTTAAGATGTGAGGCACCTCCTGCTTTCAGAGAGCTGTTTACTCACATAATCATCCCTTTGTTGGTTAATTACCAAATAGCCTATGTACTTGATGATGATGTATGATGCACAAGCATGTTCCTAACATGTCAAACTGTTTATAAGACAGATTTCCTGCAATAGTGTCTTTGATTCAGTGATGATGAGGCATTGTCTTGGTTAGCAAGGCCACATTCGCTGTCCAACCCTTAAACTTGATGAATTAAAACCATTATTTTTCTTTTTCTTGCTGAGAACATGAAGATTGATGATGCTTGGGAGTTAAAGTTAGCATTTTTTTTAGTTATTCTCCAAAAGAACAAGAACCGTTTTTTTTTGTTGTTATCTTTTTTCCCCACCCCCTCCGGTTACTCTGGTGGCAAACGGCACCTGAGAGTGTCCAGCATCACACGAGTGGAACCAGGCCGAGACATCGGGGAGGCCGAATGAGGTGGCTTCACCCTCTTCTGAAGGAATGGCAGAGGAGGGCATTGGCACCGAGTCTGGCCTCATGACTTAGTGAGGCACATGGGACCTCTGTAGACTGGCCACCATCTGCTGTCTGTCATTGAATTCGCTTGACTCCATGATGAGAAACATAGAGGCTTTACAATGTACGTCTCTCTTTCTGCCTCTTTGCATCAATGGCTTGAACTCACAAAGACTGGCAACTGCCACCACCCCTCCCGCCTTCCTCTCCTACTCTCCAACCACCAACACCCCCCCCTCTTGTTCTCACTCCTCATCTCTCTATATATCTCAGTCTGGTCTGAAGATAGACGAGAATCTGCTGTGGGATTATGTACTGTGAGCTGCTAATAATGTTGAAGAGCCTCCTGGGCTCCCACTCCCGAAGCAACGGTGCAATAAAGCCAGGAGCTGGGAAATACATGGCTATTTAATGGAAACCGAAGCTTCTGAGCTGCTGTGCTATATTTACAGGTAGCCTTTCTGCCTTCGTTTTTTTTTTTCCTGCATTCGTTGCTTGTCTGCCTCGCCTGCCCGCCCGTCAGCCACCCTGGAAGAGGCCTGGCATCTGCTGTTCCCTGTGACTCCCCTACAGCCTCCCACGCCGCTGCCACAAACACACACTCGGCTCGCAATAATGCAAGAGCAAGTGCGTGTGCAGTCATTCGGGTGGCTGTTAAAAGTGACACTGGGTTATGAAGCGCAAAACAGGTGACAAAGAAAGAAAATTATGGTGTTATTCACAAAATGTGGCGAAAAGGGGCAGAATAGAATGCTCTCTTCATCACAGTTTGCTGTTTGTTGTGCTTAGTGCTGCTGCCCAGTTTCCCAACTATTCAAATCTTGCCATTTAGTTTGTACCATCTGTCTCACACCGAAGTCAGAATGGGTATGACACAACAGGGCCACTGTTTTGTTGTCTTGTTCTATTTATTCCTCGATAATGAGAAATCAGCGGAGAGACTGGCATGGTGCTTTCTGCCTCACATATACGCAACCATGAAAGTCTTCCTGGGCCATATGGCTTGTCTACAGGGGGCTACTTAACTCTTCTGACTCTGTGGCACCAGAAGCACAGATCTTGATCTCTCTTCTTCTGAGGCTTGTCATGAATCCACACTATCATGCGTCCTTGTTGAAACAGAATATGTTTTTTTTTTTGCCACGTCTCCACTGGATACTCTGTCATCTCTCTGCAAGTGTTTTACAGTAACTGACAGGTGGCTTGATTGTCAAAAAGCAGCAGAAAGATCTGTAAAGAAAAAGAAGAAAAAAAAACGTCTTGAGAAGTGATGGTGGCTAAGGGGACATGCTGTGGGATTTAAGCTGTCATAATTGTCCTTCCTCTTTGTGGGACACTTTGTCCATATGCGGTAATCCCAACTTTAGCCTCCTGTGTGTTCAGCGTGTCACTTCTCCAAAAGAGAAGACAGCACTGTGTGACTAATTACACACTCTTGGAGTGTTTGAAGGGGCGCAGATTGAGGATGGCATGCATGCAATGTTTAATTCAGCATCCCGGCATGAAGACTTTTAAATCTAGAGCCGGCCTGACTCTGCAGCAGCAGGCTCTGGCACAGACAAGACTTACTTGTAATCCCCAGTGTCGCAAACAATAATGCGCACCCACTTCCACAGTGCTGCACTGTGGTTTGAATGAAATGTACACTTGAGTATGCTATAATTAATACCTACTTCATTGAATGAAAAATTCAACAAACAAATGCGACGCGGTTAGCGACAGAGCAGCGTTGAAATCAGCCCAGTTCAGTGGTGCATCTCTCCGACTGACCTTTTCTAACTTTATTCTCTCTGTTCAGGGCAAAATTTTGTCCATGATGCCCAAAGGTGACAGAGGTTATTAATTGAGAACGACATCATTGTACAAACCTTTTGTCATGCTTGCTGCATCTATTCCCTCAGTGCTCTTCTTCTGGTCTCCATCTCTCAGTCTATTGTCTTACACAGAACTGGGACAAGAGACCGCTTTTTTTTCTCCCACTGAATTACTACTGCTGCTCCCTTTCAACATAGCAATCTCCCATTTCAATAAAGCAGTCAACTCATCTCCTCCTTCCCCAGTTTCTCTGTCTTCATCACAGCCACGAGACTTTTAACAATCCATCTAAGAAACAGCAATCTTACAGTTTCATTACTTAACACATAATTGCATTATTTTCAAAAAAAACTTGTGATTTTTTGCACAGCGCCTCCAATCTTTCTGCAAAACAAAGTGGGAGGAAACTTTTAATTGATGTTATGTTGTGCTGCATGTGTTAATAGTTATATAAGATTATATAAATATATTTTATACTTCTGGAACTAGTTACTACTTATTGTGGTTAAATTTAAGTTTTTTAAACTAAAGGTTTTAAAATCTACCTTTTCACAGCTTTTGGACATAAAGTCATTCTAAGGAAACCG
>OMNN01029509.1:0-10935 GCA_900302755.1 Chromis chromis
CAGACATGAGAGTGGCATCAATGTATTCTCATTCATTCAATGCTTCAAAATGCTAATTAGGTTTGTTAACTGCCTTGGATCGAATAAACTAGGCTGCATAGTGCTGTCAGAGGGTGGCAGTATAGGCTACGCTAAGCATGGCTGTAATAAATAAAAAGCCAGAAAAAACACCAGATGTTTTCCAAAAAAAACCCCACAAAAGTTTGGAATTTTTCAAAAGAAAAATGGAGAAAACTTTTCAGAAATAGTTTCCAGTCAGGAAAGTTATAATTTTGCTTTTGTGTTTGAGGCAAAAACAACAAAAAACTTTTTTAAGAAAGTCAAAAAACTATTTAATTGAGTGTAAAAACCTAAAAATTTAGCTTTTTTTGTACTTTAAAGTACTTCAAAATGTGCATTAAAATGTGGTATAGAAACAAAACTTATGTTAAACTATGGAAGCTGGAGCAGAATGCCAAAGACGCAGAAGGAAAAGTTGGTTTTGATATTATTATTAATTAATCACTTCAGAATAAAATTACATATTTGCACAAATGGGATGAAAATCTTCAAAACAGAACCAAATAATGAGTCCAGCTTCATATCTGGAAAGCTAATCTCTGATTGGTCCTTGAAAACTTCCACAATATTATCCTACAAGCTACAAAATGCTGAATGACTATGACAGTAATGGCCTGCCAATAAAAACAGCACATGAACCAACCATAACATAAAGCAGATGTAACTTACCAGCTGGTGACACAGCACTGTATCGTCTAATGGTTGATTTTACCCACTTCTCTTGCTTGTTGACTTCCACTTTCTATGCCTCACACACTTTTTACCTCTCTCTTCTCCATCTCTTTCTTTCCCTTTCTCTTTTCGTCTTCTCTCCACCCTCTCTCTGTCTCTCTCTGCCGCCTCGTAAGTGGTAGAAGGATTCCTGTCATATCTGGGATTTGTTCTCACTATAAATAGACGAGTGATACACAGAAGGGACCTGCTTTCTATCCACATGCACACATGTACGTGGACACTCAAACCAAAACATAGTTAAACAGCAGCGGCGAGCAGTGGAAACGCTTTCATTAATGGAATTTATTAAACTTTAAGACCAAACTTCATTCAAAACATTTAATATTTAAGCATAAAACACTTCAAAAGTGTTTATAATGACATGTAGCCCTCTGGATTTCAACTTCTTGTTAGCTAATTAGTGAAATAATTTCACTAAAGGACCAAACTCAATTCAAAAAATTTACCATGTAAGCAAGGGACACTCAAATGATGTTCACAAATGTTTAAAATGACATGTTTCGGCCTGGATCTCAGTATCTTTCTAAGATTTTCTAGCTATAATTGCAACAAAGTGTTTAGCGACTTACAAAAATGGACCTGCAAGACCCAACTGCACACAAAAATGAAACTCTTAAGTGTGAAAAATACAGTTATGTGCACATATGATGTTCACAGAAACAAGTAAAGTCTGTGTTTTGAACATCCTTTTAAGAGTTTTAAGCTAATGTACAGTAAAATGTTCCAAAGAGTAAATACATCTCTCTCTGCAGGACCAACCTATATTTAAAGAAATGCAGGCTTTAAGTACAGACCACTCAAACACAACAGTTTGCTTATATGAAGTTCACAAATGCTTAGGCCTAGTGAACTTATAAATGCAGTAAATTGTTCCAGTGAAGAAATGGCCTAAACTTCACTATATTTATAGAACATTGTACAGTTATAATGGCAAGTATGGTCCCTAATTCCAACACCTTTATCGAGTTTTAAGCTATAATTACAGCACATATTGTCCCTGCAGAACCAAGGTTCATTTAAAAAAACTGAGCATTTAAGCATTAGCTACTCTAATACAGAACTGTTTGCTTATAGTATACTCAAAGATGTTCATAAAGACGAGTAGTATCCCTGATTTCAACTTGTTTTTAAACATTTTAAGCTATAAAGTCAAGCTATGCAGGCAAGTGTTCAAGTAAAGGCCCCTGCAAGACCAAACTTCATTAAAAAAAATCAAACATTTAAGCACAAAACGCAAAACTGTCCGCTTATATGACAATAACAGATGTCTCCACTGACATGTATGGTCATTTTTAGCCTCAATGTTGTCCCTGCAGAACCAAAAAACAATAGCATTTAAGCATTAGCCGCTCTAATATAGAAGTATCTGCTTATAGTATACTCAAAAATGTTCATAAAGGCTGAAGTAATTTCATTGCATCACCAAACTTCTTTCAAAAAATGCAACATTTTAGCACGAACCACTCAAACACATTATTGTCTGCTTATATGATGTTCTTAAATGTCCATTATGACAAGCATCATCCCAGATTTCAACGTATTTTTGAAGTTTTTAAGCTATACTCACAGTAAAGTGTTCAAGTAAACATCAAACTGCATTCAAAAAATCAAACATTTAAGCGTGAAACACTAAACTGCCCGCTTATATGACAATAACAGATGTCTCCACTGACATGTATGGTCATTTTTAGCCTCATCTTCATCAAACACTCTTCCTAATCTCAGTGACTAAAATGGCACTGGCCTATTTCTGCTCTGACACACACACACACACACACACACCATCACACACACAAACGCAACACTGAAGTAGTCATGCTGGTATATCTACATTTACACACCGATGCATAACCACAAGCTGTGCTCGCATAGGGTTAAAGGTGTGTGTGTGAGTGTGAATGTGTGTGTGTGTGTGCTCTCTTACCTCCTGGCTTGCGTGGCTGCTCTGCCCTGCCTGCGCTCCCTCTGAGGTCCTCTTCGGCTACCTGACCTGTTTCCGCTCGTCCTGATTGGCTCGTGGAGACGCGAAACTCCTCCCTGAGTGGAACCCGACCCAGCATCAGAGAAGTAAAATGAGTTTTCAGCCTCCTTGTGTGCATGTACGTGTGTGTTTCTGTGTGTTTAAAGTCTGCATGTTGGATTTTCTACCTGCTTTCTCTCTCAGGGTTTTACCAGAGTCGCCCTCGAATGAAGCTGTCCACGTCCATTGAGTCTGACCACAGTGATCCTCGTCAATCTCACCTGTTACACTGAGCCGCTCTGTGCCCAGGTAGTAAAATGAAGAGCCTCAAGCTGCAGGGTTGTTATATATTTCAGATGCAAATTCATCCCACACACAGGCCTCTCCTGTTGACCAGGAGAGTCCTGACATTACAGATAAATACTGAATATGTTTATTGTATCATCCCAGGGGCCCCACAAGCCTCAGAGTCGTATCATAGCATTTTAAATTTGATTAATCATAAATTAGCTCCAGTGAAGTACACAAATCAAGTAATTAGCACAAAGAAGACCTGTGAGAAAGTAGAATTATTACATTATTAAAGTACTTTAGTGTTGCATACAGCACTTACTTGCTTTAAAGGTACTCAGATGTAGATATGTTTTTGTTTTTTCAGTGATAAAGTTAATTTACCTGGTTGGAAATTCTTTAAACGAGGCCTCCTTCCTGACTGAAAAATCCAAATATGCAAATGTTTTTCCTTTCAAGCATTTGACTAAGTGTCTCCTTTGTGCAACACAGGCTTCAAGTTTCCATAATCTTGAACTGGTTACAGTGCCACAAGTTCTGTTTGCAGGTAAACAGCTTACATTCAGGTGAACTCAGAAAAACCTTCCACCTCCACCAGATAAATCTAAAAACAGTCTTATGGTGTCAAAGTGTGAATGCGCATATGTACATTATTCTGTACAGTGAAACTCAAACATAAAAGAAAAGTGAGGCTTCAGGAGGAAAAGTTAAGTGTGTCATCTAACCTTACTAAATGCATATCATTATTATGAACAATGTATGTTTAAATGATTCTTAATGTTTCTTAGGAATGCAAGTGACTAGGCTAGGGATGCTAATTGCTAGTGTAGGAACGCAAATCACTAGCCTAGGAATACTAGTTGCTATCGTAAGAATTCTAGTGACTGGCCTAGGCATCCTTTGCTAGCACAAGGATGCTAGTGATTGGAATAGAAATGCTAGTCGTTAGCTAAGAATGCTAGCCACAGGCTAAGGTATGCTAGAAATGCTAAGTGAAAGTGTAGGGATGCAATGAATGCTTGGAAATAAGAGCCGCAAGCATAGAAACCATTTGCTAACGTAAAGATTCTAGTGACTAATCTAGGAACACCAGTGACTAACAACAGGATACTAGTGAATAGCCTACAAATGCTAGTCATTTACCTGGGAATGTAGATGACTAGCGAGAATGCTGGTCGCTAGCCTATGGATAGTGACTTGCTAAGACATGCTAGTTGTTAGCTTAAAGATACTAGTGACTAGGCTAAAATAGTCACTAGACTAGGGATGCAAGTGACTAGCTATTAATGCTAGTTGTTAGCTTAAAGATACTAGTGAGTAGGCTAAAATAGTCACTAGACTAGGGATGCAAGTGACTAGCTATTAATGCTAGTTGTTAGCTTAAAGATATTAGTGACTAGTCTAAAATAGTCACTAGGCTCGGGATGTGAGTGACAACGCTAGTAATGCTAGTTGCCAGCCAAGGAACTCTAGTAACTAGCCTAGAAATATAGTTGCTAGCCGAGAGATGCTACTTACTAGCTTAGCAGATCTAGTCACTATGAAATTATTTAAATCATCCTCAGCTGCAGCAGCCTAAAAACAACAAATTTGCCTGAAAGACCACCCTAATTTGGTCTAAAAACAACAAAAATAAAACTTTAAATGCAAAAAGGAAAAAGGAAAAACTTGGGAGGGAAAAAAAAAATTAACGAAACCAAACAACAAATTGGAAAGACTGCCTATTAACATCTCACTGTTGAACCTTTCTATGTAAAGTCTAGTTTAATTTTACAGTCTGAACGCCAATAAAGATATTATTATGTGTCTGTGTACTTTGTATTTTTGGTCTGTTTAAATTTTCCTCATGACGTAAATGAAGAGTCATTCTGGACAGTTTGAACTTCGTCAACAAGCTTTTTTTAGGACTGGAACTTTAGTTTGGGACAGCTTGAATACGAGGTATTATTTGCATGCAGTTTTATGTTCCCCTTGGTCACATTTACGGCTTAATGAGTCATACTGGAAGCTGGTTTCCTTGTTGCATCTGACTCAGGCAATCCACGTTTATTGGTGTCCTTTTACCCTCCTGACCTTTTGGGAAGATGAAATCCAATATCCAAAGACAGACACACTTTAATTCTTTTGCTTGCAGCTCAGCTAAAGTAGCTAATCGATTATTCCATGCTCTGTTATGATGGCGTGAGTAGGTCTTTTCTTTCTTTCTTTAGTCAAGTGCCCAAAGCAATATTTTGTGTTGGTTGTTGCCCTGTTCTGCAATAAGTTACAGCATTACAACAGGAGGAGTACATTTTATTTTGCATTTCTGCATTTAAAAAAAAATACAAATCATATAAATGTAATGTTTACCAGACTTGTGACTTCAAATACACATTCGGATTAGATAAATGCTTGATGGAGGGCTTCATAAAGAGTATGAAAACAAAGTGAAGAATTTGCATGTCAGATTTTATCACATTGACAGGCTAGTCATGAGCTTTGAAAGAGTAAAAATTTCCATATTTCCCGTTGCCCTTCAAGGCAAATTAGTTATTAGTTTTGGTTCTAGTGTGGATATGTAGTGGGAAAAAAAGGAAAATACTACGTTTATTTTTTATCTTCATAAAATGGGTCAAGTGATTGTTTTCTACTCATAATACTCGAATTAAAGACAAATAATTAATTAAAACACTTTTTTTTTTAAAGAATCTTCAGTGTTATTCTAAACAGAAGCAATTTATTTAATTGCTTCTGTAAGTGTACCTGCTTTATTTGCATTTTGTAGCTATTCTTTTGATTTTTTACTAATTTTATCCTCACGCTTAATGTCTGCTACTGCTATATTTTTATGTTTTTAATTTTTAATTTAAAAAGTATATAGGGGATGTTCTGTAGTTCAACACTTGGTAGCAGTAGTGCGCTGTTTTGTCGTCAGCGAAGAAGAAGAAAATGACGCAAGACAGCGAAGAAGAAGAGAAAGCCGGAGGTTTGTCGCACAGTGCTGACGCTTCTCTTCCATTCACAGCATCCCTGAAAACAAACGCAGCGTCTCTCTTTATATTTAATTTAAAATGTGGACGTTTTATTGCCGTGCTAACCTAATTTAACCCCGGCTAGCTGCGCTCTAAACGGCGGGCGGAGGGAGTGATGGAGGCGGCGCAGTTTGGTTCGTCGTGTCTGAGGAGAGTCGTGTAAAAACTGCACCATGATCCCCGTGTCCCTGCTGGTGTTTGTGATGGCAGGCTGGTGTGCTGTCTACCTGGCCGACACACTGCTCAGGGTGAGTGTTCTACATCCTGTTTATCTATTTAACAAGCTGTCAGCTAACATACGTGGATAAATTATCATTAGAAGAAGCTGAAAGGGCCTTTTCACCTGTTAACGGTTCTATCAACAGGCCATAACAGCCTCAAGCTAGCATGACTGAACTCCGTACCACTAGAAATCCAGCTACAAAACACATTAATGTTCATTTATTTATCAAATATTTGCAGATGGGGTGTTTAAATTTCAAATTTAACACACATGTATGAAATAAGTGAGGCTATCTGTCTCTAATAGCTATCAACACAGAAATTAAAGATGTTTATGCTGATTTAACTGTAGCAAAACCACACAAAAGGTACACTCACAGTTTATTAGACATTTAAACACATCATCAGTCATTTGTGTCATATTGTAATGGTCCACTGTGTTGCTCAATAGCACCATTAGGGATGATGTTTCTTTTCTTAATTGTGTGCAGCAGGTGTGTCTTTGGCGTTTAATTTCCCACTTTTGTCCACGTTTAATAATAATAATAATAATGCATTGGTTTTATATAGTGCTTTTCTGTCTTTTCTGGACACTCAAAGACGCTTTACATTGCATTATTCATTCACTCCATACTCCATGGTGGTAAGCTACGTATGTAGCCACAGCTGGGGTAGACTGATGGAAGCCAGGCTGCCATTCTGTGCCATCTTCCCCTCCAACCACCACCAACCACCACCAACCACTCACTCTCACACTGCATTTACCCAGGCTTCCTGGTGTTCCCTCACGGTCTCCCATCCAGGTACTGACCAGGGCCTACCTCGCTTAGCATTAGTCTTTAGTCTTTTTACCTTTTGTTGCTATCCTCTAGGAAGCTAACGCTGGTTCAGCAACAAGGACCTCCACCTCTGTGTTAGTAAAGTTTATTAAAGTCTTTTTCCTAGTTTTATTTTGGCAGCAACAAGTACAGAGCCTTTTTGTGGAATATGTTAAACATTTAGGATTTATTATTGCTGATGGGCCACAGATTTGGAGCTGTTTCTCTGCAAAGTTTGACAGGAGGCCCCTTAAAGGTTTCATAAATTTGAAACTGTGTTTTAAACAGTTTATATATATATATTTTTTTTTATCTAGTCCAGATTTGACAAGTGGTGGTTTTTCATTTAGGCCTGATCCGATGTGGTCTGGATAAGAAAAAAAAAAGGATCAGGAGCTCTTTCTGTGTGTTTTTGCATGTAGAAACAAAAGTGTTCACTAATCTGAATCAGTATTTAAAGTAGAGCTGCAATGATCAACTAACTATTTTGATAATCAATTAATCTGTTTGATTAGTTATTAAAGAAAAAAAAACCTCAAAATTCTGTGATTTCAGCTTCCATCCATCCATTATCTATACACCGCTTAATCCTCTGTAGGGTCTGAAGGGGCTGGAGCCTATCCCAGCCGACTCGGGCGAAGGCAGGGGACACCCTGGACAGGTCGCCAGCCTATGACAGGGCTAGTTTTAATGAAATGGGACAGCCTTCGTCGCACCGCTGTGACGTATGCAGCCTTCAAATGCAGCCCTCTAAGGATGCAGCCTCTGAATTGGGACACAGCTATAGACTAGAGACAGACAACCAAGCACACTCTCATTCACACCTACGGACACTTTAGATCACCATCAATTAACCTCAGTGGTAGGAAGCCGGAGTACCCGGTGAAAACTCACGCATGCACAGAGAGAAAGACACAGAAAGATCTTAACTGGGACGCGAACCGGGAATCTTCTTAGCTGAGAGGCGACTGTGCTAACAACCGAGCTACCATGCAGCTTGTTAAATTTAGATATTTACTTGTTACTTTACGTCTCTATGACAGCAAACTAAATGTCTTTGGATTGTTGACAATTCAAGACATTTGAGGCTGCTATCTTGGACTAGGAAACATTAATCATATATATATTTTTTTTTTTACCATTTTCTGACATTTTATAGATGAAATTGATTAACCAAAAAAGTAAAGTTAGATTCAGCCAGTTGATTTATTAATCTAGTCTAGATTTGATAAGTAGAAATATGGGTCATTAAGGTGGACATGGATGGAAAAACTGCCCTGTAGTCAACAGACTTTTGTTTCCTTAAATTTCAGCGCTACAGATCAGCACATATGTTTTACAGGAGGTCACACAGGGAGGAACCTGGTAGTGCAGGAAGGGTGTGTTCCCCATCTGCAATACCAGTATTATGTCATGACAAATATCCTGGAAATGTCCTGGAAAATCACTTGTCAGATGTGACTGGTTGGTTTACCATCCTGTTTTTCTTTTATATGCTAAAGCACTATTGGTATACCACATACCAATAGTGCTTTAGCATATAAAAGAAAAACAGATGGTATAATTAATCCTTCCATCAGTTTCTGCTGCTTATTTGAGTCCAAGTCGTGTTAAATGATTAAAAGCATTACTTTTATTCATCAGCTGGGAAGCACTGGAAAAGAAGAACTGTTTATTGACCTGTATGGCTGTGAAAAGGTTTTAAATTTTGCTCAGTGTAGAGTTTAAAAAGTTGTGAATTTAATTTGGTGAACACTGCGGAAATCCTGAACAAGAGCTTTCTTCCTTTTGCACCGCTTGACCCCTTAAACTGTAGATCATCGAGGCCTCTTATACCCCTTTTCCACCAAGCTGGTTCAAGAGCTAGTTTGGGGCCGGAGCCTGACTTAGCGCCAGTTCTTTGTGTTTCCACCACCTAAGCACCGGCTCCAAGTGCTAAAAACTGGTGCTTAGCAAGCACCAACTCCTTGCTGGGCCAGAGCTAAGCACCGAGTACATCAGGGGCTGGGGGCGGGGTTATCGTGACCAACGATCAATAGTGGAAAGGGACACACAAGCGGTAATTAGTGTCCTTTTTCTCCAGGACGTCCCTGGTCCGATCAGATGTACTGGAATGACTCCTGAGACACATGGAAGTTTTGCACAAACTGTTGGAGCTGAAATCCGGTACAATTGTGTCCCACCAGTAGTGTGACCGTGGATGCGCACCAAGCAACAGGCGACCTCCGCCTCACAATCAGTCTTAAGACCATCTATAAAGATAAACATAGATATTATCATTAACTTAATGCGTTTGTTTAACTGCTATGTAATGGATGCAAGCGTAGTCATTTTACGGTGATGCAAGGCCGTGGTTCTTAAGAGGAATGAGATTTGAACCAGCTAAGCACCAGCACCGAACTAGCACCTGGTTCTTCTTGGTGGAAAAGGGGTATTAGTCATCTTCTGTTTATGCTCAGTATTCAGAATCGGTGGCGATTGAGCTTTTACTTCTGTGATCTCGCATAATGGATCAATCTCCTTGTTCCACTTTGATTTTTGCTCGTCTTTCATGAATTGTTTGTTATTCTTATCATTCTATGTTTTGATTTCTACTGGATGACTGTAAATGTCTGCAGAAATGAAGTTTGAGGTCAGGGCATTGGGAAAGTGTGGACCTTGAAAACCTAAATCACAGCTTTTGTCACAAAATAACTTAAATTACACGTTTGTTGGATTTATAACTTTGCATAAACTTTGTACACTGACTTTGTCTCCGTCTTGCAGTCTTCAGTGACACACCGGATTAGCTATGAGTCATGGCTCGCCAGTCGAGGGCTGATGTTGTCTCCCTTCCACGTGAGATGGCAGACCACCATGTTCAACCGGCTGTTTGCGTACTGCGCCCGCATCAACCCCCAGGCCCTCTACCTCTGGTACGGATCACTCTGTCATGAACTACTCTTAACCTTCTCTGTGCCTGTATTATTTCTGCACTTTTTGCACAACACTTTCAGGTTCCTGCTTTTAAAGTTGTTTAGTTGTTGACCTTAATCACCTCAGTTACAAAAACGGTCTAATTAAGAAAATAAGTTGCACTTGCTTTGATTACAGCAGGGTTTTCCAGGTTTCTCAATGGCTACGCTGCTGACTTTAATGCTATTTAACTCGAAGCTTTTCACACCCACCAATTACCATTTGACAGTGTAAAAGCATTTGGCCACTTTGTACAATTTCTGGCTAACTTGCCATTAATTTATTTCCTCTATGGACACAAGAGCCTCCTGCAAATGACATGTTTAGTGCTGACTGACTCTGAAAGACTCGCTATAGATAAGAGCATCACGTCTGGATGCTTTGCCCTTGTGTAATGCCCCCACCCCTTTTAAGGTAAAAGCAGCCCCTGTAATTTGACTGCTGTTAAATACATATTTCAAGGTCTTTACTAATTTGATAGCAAAAAAATAGATTACCACTTTGCTATTTAGCTGTTCGTAAACCAAATCATGTGACGAGTCAGGCAAAAAAGGATGATGCCAATCAACAGTTCATATATGTACACTGATCAGGCATAACATTATGACCACCTGCCTAATATTGTGCTGGTCCCCCTTATGTGGTCAAAAATGCTCTGAACCATTGGGCATGGACAAGAGGACCTCTCAGGGTGTCCTATGGGGTCTGGCACCAGGACCAGGGCAGTGGATCCTTTGGGTACTCTGGCTTGTGCAGTGGGGCCTCTGTCAATCCAACTTGTTCCACTGCATCCTGTTGATGCTTGATCAGAATGGGGTCTAGGAAGTTTGGAGGTCAAATCAACATCTTGGGCCATTGTCATGTTCCTCAAGATGTTCCTGAT
>OMNN01029511.1:0-10689 GCA_900302755.1 Chromis chromis
GGCTCCGAGCTCCACCGATGCTCACACACACACTCCTCCTCCGGGCGGCGAGCGGGGCGTGAGCACAGGGGCTTGAGTGACACATGCTGCGGTACAGTCTCCCCCTCCGCTGCGTGGCCCGTGGATTAGCTATATGCTAATATCGACAGGAGAGAGCAGCCAGCGGAGTCTGATCGAGGCTCCTTCGCAGCCATGGCTGAAGGTGGAGAAGGAGAGGATGAGATCCAGTTCCTCAGAACTGTAAGTAGAACCGCTCGGACTTGGACGCGCCGCTCCGGTGGCTCGTGGAGATAGATGTGTGTGTGTATGGGGCTCTCTGCTCGCTTTTTCTTCATGTGTGGGGATGTTTTTTCTGTCGATTTTCCCGCACACTTTGCTCCACCGGCAGATGTTATTCCATCACGTAGCCTTTGATAACCCCTCTGCCTTCTTTGCAGATCTTAGAGGCGGTGATAGTGCCCTGTTGTTTTGCGCATCGCTCGCTGACAGCTATTGTCTTTTCTGCAGTCTCCGTCTCAAGAAGTTGACAGCAGCATCTTTCACTGTGGTGGAAAACTTACCTGTGTGCCTTAATGCACCTTTTGTTTTCGGGATTTGTGCACATGTTTTTGCAGAGCATACCAATGCAAACGCTGTGATTGAACTTAAAATCAAAAGGTTGTATTGTTCTTTCAGCATCTCTTGCATCTCTTTGAATGAAAAGGGGAGTTCTGAAGCAGTGTGTGTAATATATTCAAATGTGGCAGGCTGGCAGGGTAAGCTGCCCGTCCAGACAGTCGCCCCAGGGTTCCTGTGCAGCAGCAAAGGTCTATGCAAATGAACTAAGGACAACATTTTGCAATAGATACAGTAACGCTGCACCCACCGCTGCCTTAATGCAGGACACAAAGACGATATAAGAGAAAAAAACAGGCTGTTTGCTTTTCTTGTCTCAGAAATATTTGCCACTTAGTGAATATCTATTTCCTCAGCTTAAGGATTTAAGCCTGAGCAGAGAGGAGCACTTTCCAGTGTTGACAAAGATAGATGATGACACGGTTTGCTCATCTATGGTGAAATGCATCGAGAGGCACATCGTGTCTGAAAATACACTCACCCGCTCTCGGATGGATGCGGGAGGGGACGAGCTGGAGGTCTTCCAGATAGACCCCGAGACAGTGGGAGGTGTTTGGTTGCACATATCATTGGCACTGCTGCTTGTGGTTTCCCTTTATTAAGCTGCTCACAGATGCGCAACCTGCTGTACTTTTAGAGGCAAACACAGCAGGGGTGTTTTTATGTGAAATATAGGAACCCGGGCGTTTGTTTTTGTTGAAATTTGTCATTAGATTTAAAGTGAGAAAATGCATTTTACAAAGTCCTGCTCATAACAGTGTCAGCGTGTTGACAGAGACTGTAATGGCATCACCTAAACAGCATGTGTCATGGAACCTGGGCTAAGTCAGTGGCTTTTTGCGCTGAAAGCCAATCTGCAAGAATGGCAGCGATCTTTAAAACACCCCGTCCTTTTACTCAGGAAAAAAGCCGATACCTCCCGCTCATTTGTCCCGCAGCTCCCCAACCTTTTAACCACAGCACATAGAGGTCAACACATCAGCATGCCTGCCACTTCAAAATAGAGCTGACATTTCAGCACCATTTCTTCTCTTTTCCGGCCTTGAACTTAAATGCCACCAAGATTTTATTTCATTTTTTTCATCCAACCTCCTCCTTGTGGATTTAGTAGATTTTGCCTGCTTGACTGTTTTCGCCCAATTTGTCGGATTCACAGCGGACGTTTTTTTCCCCCTTCCTCCCAGATGTAACTCTGCGAGGAAGAAGCGAGATGACATTGACTAATAGGAAACTGCTGTTGCTTTAAAAAAGGGCTTAGCAGCTTGTTGCATCCCTCCACACAGGGAAGCAGCTGACAGGCTGGGTGGTGTTGGGATGGAGGGTGCAGTGAGCGAGCTTGTTGTTCATGAGTGTAAAAGTGTCTGTGTGTGTGTGTATCCGTGTGTGTTGAATGCAAATGCGGAGCTGTAGCTGTGTGGTGCAGTCAGGCTGCACCAGACGTGCCACAGCAGAGCACAGTGCAGAAATTATTCATCAGTCCAAGCAACACACAGCTGAACTGCTCAGTATAGAAGCGCAGAACAGATTCACACACGAGTATGTACATGCAGCACATATGTACGAAGACACACATTTATCTACAGTGCATGACTAAAGTCAGTGCTGCAGAAACGAATGCTCACTTGAGTGCACCTATGCCTATTCAAACACACTCACAGATTGTGTTCTTGCCTTTATCTCTTAGCATGTGTGGAGATGTACAGGATAGATTTCTTGCTGGCATCCAAATGTTGCCTGTTATTGGAGTCAAGGAGCTTGATAAAGCAGTTCGCAAACTGCCTTTTCTCTAACAACACAAAGTAATTTCCCTGGAGTGGAAGCAGAAATTACCCCTGCCGGACTGCTGCCTATAAACCCAACTCAGTGGGAGGAAGAGGAAGGAGCGGGGATATCTCAGGCTTGGGTAATTTGATGGTACAAGGAGAGGAGCGGTGCTGATTGTGAGCCAGGAGACTCGGAGAAAAGCTTCCCCCCACAAACTGCTGTTTAATGTCAGAGGGGGCAAAGGGGCTGCGCAGGGTTTAATAAGGCTGCATATTCTACAGGAACTTTATCCGTCATGTCTGCAGATGTCCTCGGATGCACCACCTCCGTCAGCAGCGGCCTCATAATAAGCAGCATAGTGAATAAAATATCAGCTTATGGTGACATAGCTCAGGCTGCTCATTATGTAAGGATAGTTTTCTAAATGAATTGCTCACCTGCTGTGCATTGTGTCATTAGAGCAGAGCGGAGAGCATGGCGAGATGAAGAGGTAGCAAACTTTTGTTCTTGTCTCACTTCTTGTTTTTTCTTTTTCATTTTAATTCGTGAAATTACCCAGACAGAAGGTCACTGATTAATAAATATACGGTACAGCATGCAACGCTGGCGTCCACGCACGCACGCGCTCGGCTTTCTCCGTTGCGAGGATCCCTGCGAGGCGAATATCAAATTCTGGGGATCTATTAGCAGTTTGAGTGGGAGTAGCGACTTTGAAAAGGCCAGACTAGGACTGTGACTAATGCACTGTGGCAGCGCTTGGCTTGTTTATGTGAACGCACCGGCCTCCCTTTGCATCCAGGCGATGGCTGTCGATGCAGCAGCAGAGAAGAAAGTAATGCAATGAGCCAAAACGAGACACTTTGGAAGAAAAAAAAAAGAAGACTGTAGAAGCAGTAAAGCATTAATTTTTGGCTGTGCTTGTGTGCCCATGCCAGAGGTTTTTGCCTCCTCCCTCACTCTAGTCTCACCCTGTTGGGAATCTCTTCTGCTCTGCATTGCTCTTCTCCTCTTTCTCTTTCGTCATATTTTGCATTTCACTGGCTCATTCTTTCTGATCTTCATTTTAGGCTCCCTAATTTAACTCCTCTCTCCTTCTCATATCCGTTGTGAATGATTTGCTTGTTATTAACATGCACTAGTGTGTCGATATGCTATGTTGGTTTTCTGAGGTCCTATCTAACAGCTGCATGTTGCTCCAAGAGGTAACCAAAGGTGCCCTTGACCTGCAGCCACAGATTCAGTTTTCTTACTACAAAACTGCGCAGAAGCGTCTTAGTTACACCACATTCCTGTAGTGAAGGACAAGTTATTGCTACCCGCTAATCACACTCCGAACAAATACTTTCTCATTTATTATAAGTCGATACTTCTCTGTGCAGGATTTTAGTGCCACAAGTAAGCCTGACTTGTGTCTTCATTTTTGGTTCCTCCTGTTGCTCCGTCACTCGCCCCGTGTATAATTATTAGAGATTACCATGAAATTATTCCTCGTGGAATGGAAGTTCCGTTTCAGCACATCGCTGCATTCTACTTGACACTAAGGAGGGGAGCTTTAATGTTATTATGATGAGGTCTGCTGTCATTTCATGGTTGAATTAAAAAAAAGTAATAGCTCGGTTTCATTAGCAAGCGAAAGGCGTTTTGAGCATAATGGTGCAGATTTGAGCACAGAGATTCGTTCGGAAATTGCTTTGTAAGGAAGCGATTTCGATCAATCACCAGGAAAAAAAAGTCTTCTTTTGATGCAAACTGTCACAGGGAATATCGCAGAGCCTTGTGTTTGCGGGCATATGTTTTCGCCAGCTGTTCAGGTTAGAAGCAAAAGAGCTGATGCTGGGTGTGAAAACTTGACTTTCCACATTTATGTATCACTGATTTATTTCTGACATGCAGTCTCGGATTAATCCAATTGATTTGTAGTGTTCTTTTTTCCCCTGGATGAGTTGCATTAAACCGCTCAAAATGCAAAGTTATGTCATGCATAAGGCATGATATTGATCAAATATATACTCTTTCTGCACATGAACATATACCACCAGCCCTTTGCTGCAGTATTGATTTCTCTCATATAGCTTCACATAAGCTTCATTCACAGCCCTCAGTGTTGCTCTTGAAAAGCTCAACTTGCAGAAAAGTAAGTTGGTGTGAGGTTTAGAGTGGAGGTGTTGTTCGGCAGAGGGCTGTTTCTCTGTGTTGCGTGATGAAGATGGACAGAGCAGATAGGCCCGTGATGTAGAGGGAATTAAGCCAGCAGGCCTGCTCAGAGACAACCCAGTGTAAAGCTGCTGTAATGAGCTATTGATCGCGCCACTAAATGAAGAAATTTCCTCAGTAATGTCAGTGGCATGCAGTAAGCGGGCCTGATTGATCTGGCGTTTCGGAGAATGAATATTTAATAAGGCAGCGTAGGAAGCTTCCTCCCATAGACGAGCTCTTCTCTTTGGTTGAAGACCTCCAACACGCCTGCCATTTATGTTTGCAGCTACAGTATCAGAGAGCCTTGATATGACAGAGCTGACTAATGGGCCTGAGATGTGTTCGTCTCTGACATGCTGCTGTGCATCTTATGCCAGGATGTACTTACGGTGAGGTGTTGGATATCACATTGCTGCAACGGTATTGATAAACCTATTATTTTTCTTTATTAATCCCAAAGGGCTTCAGTTTAGAATGATGTGAAACAATAGGAGCAAATCCTCACACTGCAGAAGCTGTTTTAATACTTTAACTGAAACCTTCACCAAAATAACTGATTATCTAAATTGTCATTGACACAACACTTTATACCAACACAACTTCCTTAGGTATGTAAGTAAATAAGCAAATCATAAAGAAACATGCAAAAAGACCAAACACAGAGACGATAAATGGAATATGTGTAATAATTTTGAATATTTAGACCATTAAAAGGTGGAAAGCACTCCTCAAATTTCTCAACTTTTTCTCTTTGAGCGAACTTCATTACCTAAGATGTCCTCATACCTAATATCCATGGAGTCCCTGTGTCAGGAATGTGTTAAAACATCAGGGGACTGGATGAAACTCAGCATGCTAAAGCTTTTTAATGGTTTAATTATTAAAGATCAGCCTCCTCTCTTCCTTTCTTTCTTGTTGGACTTGCATGTTAAAATCCACTGCATGTTTCTTGTTACCTTGCTATAACTTAAATTTTTTTTATTTAAAACCAGACTAAAATATCTTTTGTACCCTGACCAGTGCTTCCATGGCACAGCTCTCTTTATCCAGAAACAGCATATTTTTTTCCCTCTCTCATCATTACAAATAGCACGGATGTCCATGAGTCATCATAGCCAGTTTGGTTTTTCCTTGTTTTGTGCTTCAGCCTCTTCCTGATGTCCATGGTTGTCTGTTTTGAACCAGCAACAATGCACTGCAATTAAAGCAGTAAATGCCTTTAAACACCATAAGGCAAAGTGTGCACTTGCCACATAAGCTCCACCACCTCCAGCCACTGTTAGCCCGTTGTTAGCTGCAGCCTCCTCCATAGCTAGCAGGGCCAGCTCTCATCTCCCATCTCTGTCTGTGCTTCTCTTTTGCCGTTGCCTCTTGGCAGATGATGTTGGCTCACACATACAAGGCTGTGTTTCCGAATTTGATTTAGTCCAAAAAGCTGTAGATATCCATTAGTCATTGGTTGTAGAAAATCTGTGCTCTCCACAGATTTCTGCTGGTTTGGTGCTTTCTAACCTTTCCCTCCTTTCCATTATTGTTTTCCACGTGGCTCTGTGTAATAGCACTTGTGTGCAGGTATGGTAAAGGTGGAGTACGAGATTGTAATCCAAAACACTTTGATAAAATTCAGGGAATAATCTCCTTATGATCGTTTTGTTTTGGTGTTCATAAACAGTCCTTGTTTTGGAAACTGGTAACAAACAAAGTGGCTCAGACTGATCCACATAACACTATTCCAGCCAACCAGCAACAGGGGCGTTCATGCTCAAACACAGGCCGACTACATGCACAGGGCAGCCCTATGGGTCCTTATATATTTTCCTGAGGACAGGGTGAATTGAGTCTTACAATGCCTGACCTATCAGTGCTTTGTCAGTACTGGAGAATGGTCTGACTGCATTTCATTACCATTATCATTCTTTAAACCAATCACAATCATCTTGGGCGAAGCTAAGCCCAGAGTGTAGTAACGGTGCAGCTGCACAATAGTGACGGGGGCATTTGTTCAGTGTAACATTTATATGCAGGGAAGCTAACACTGTCATTTAAACAGCTAATTCTTTGAAAAGAGTAAGCAGGGCTGCCTTATTGCACAGTCCAGTTAGGCAAAATGAGAAATTTTCAGCGTGCACATTGCTGCTCAGAGGCTGTTGTTTCCTGTGCATGGAGGAAATGGCAGGCTTATACCCGAAGTCTACATCTAGTGAGTCACGCTAGAATAAATTCAGAGGGTTTTTAAAGCACCAGTGGATTGTTTTGGTGCTGCAGCAGCTTGTAGTGCAGATGTAAGAGACAGCGGCAACTGCTCCTCTCCTCCCTGTTTCCAAGTGGAAATGTCGAGGGAGAAGGTGGTTGCAGCAGCATCAGACTCTGTTTCTTTGCTCATGGACACAGAATGAGACTCTCAACCTCCATTGGGCTCCTCTGCACAGCAACAGCAGCGAGTCACTGCATGTGTTAGCTCCAGCTCCACCGGGGAAAGGATGGTGTCTGCAGCCGGCTCTATGGTTCCCCTGGCCGGGTAAAAATAGTCTAAACAACTAACTCCTGCTAGTTTTTACTCTGTTGTGTTTTGGTGTTGTATTTGTGTGGTTAGGTGTTGTTCATTTAATTAATTTGTATGTTTGTTTTGCTTCAGTTGTAAGAAGGAAATATCTACTTCTACACCTGAAAGGTCGGTGTTATACTTTCTGGGAGGACACACAAGGGTCCACATGATGTAAACGTCATCTTCCCAAGGATGTTTGTGGATGTGTCCACACACATTTGTGTGCAGCCCAAAATGTGTGTTTCTGTGGACCATTCCTGTGATCTTGCAGTTCTTGCAGTAGTGTGCATGCATGGAAGATATAACCTACTGTACATGTAAGCAACTGAGTTTTACAAACGGACTCCCCCAGACTACAAAAGTTGCATAATAGCAACAACTATGCATCTGTGGGTCTTCAAAGCAGCCTGAGTTCGCGTCTACAGCAAAGTTTGAAGGCTTATGGATGGGACACTTGCCTTTTAATCCACCAGCCAAGTTGTTAGTGTCGTTGACATGGCAATGCATGCATCAGGAATAACTTACTTCATCTTTAATGAAGGTTTAGGTTAGCATGAAGACTGGATGCAAAAGTGAGCTTGTATTGTAAGTGAACTTTAGAGGTGCTGGTTGGTGGAACATTTTCTTTGTCTTTCTTTATGTTTCAGACAGAGCCAGGCTAACTGCTTCCACTTGCTGCTCCAGCTATACATTTAACAGACAAACATGACAGTGGTAATGTCTTTCTCATCTAAATCTTAGAAATAGACGTCATAAAGGCATTGCTTAGTACCTTAATCAGGAAAAGAAGAAATGCAGCCGGCTTGTTAGTGTGACTGAATCGTTACAGCGTTGTCACATTTTCTCCGTTTTGTGTTTGTTTTCTCATTCATTAGATAATTTGAGTCGCTACACAGTGAGATATGCTGCACTGCATCAATTATATCCTCCTCCAAGGTGTCACTGTTTGGTGCCATTTTACCCAAAATAAACCAAAGAATCACCTCCTCACTTTTTATTAGTTGCAGGCACGACACCAAATAGAAAAAAAGTTTGGCTCATTTAAAACTTTCTGCCACATCAAACACATGGTAACCTGAATCTGTAGCCATGACACGGTGCAGCACTCAGTGAAGATTCACACATAGTTAAGTACATCACAATGAAAACACTCAATGTGTTTTTTAAAAGCATACCTTCCCCAAGTGACGGTGTCTGCTGTGCTGCTAAGACATTTTTAGGATTTCTTTACCTGTGTAACTGACAGCTCCGTTACCACAGAAACAATGTCACTGTTCGGAGCATTTTACCATGAACAAAAATCATTAAAACTCTCACTTCTTTTTTTTGTTGTTGCGCTTGTGAATCATTCTCCTACATAAAGCAGCTCTGGTATCTGCTGCAATTATGTCCAATGTTCTGTCTCCCCACTGTGCCTCTAATAAGCCATTTAGAGGAGTGTTTACTGCTGCAATCTGCTGCTGTTGAGTCAAACTTTATAGGAAAAAAAGTTGAGTGTCTTTCTCTGACTTAGATTCAAGCAAATCTTAACAGTCTTCTGAAATTGTCACGCCAGATCATTATGCTGTGCGCTTGATACTCCCAGTGCCACCAGTGCAGGGCTTTGATGAGTCTTATTGACTGTGTGTAATTGAGTAATTTGCAGGAGCTTCACACATAGCTGTATCCACTGCAGCAGCAATTGTTGTGCCGAGAAAATCCAGAGATGTTCCCACCTCTGGGCGGGTGCCTAAGTCTCGGCCTTTACATCCGCTATTGACAGCGGTGGCGTTACTCATAAAAGATTCATACGCCTTTAACAACCTCCGCGTCGCACCACTCCAACACAGACAAGGAGATATCAGTCTCTTTATTGGGCCTTGTTGCTGCAGAGTCAACGATGTGTGTTATAAAAATAAAAAAAAGCAGTTTCCTGCCTTACCAGCACGCACAGCAGGAGATTCATGGGTTTGCAGCAAGGATAGCCACGCATGCCTGCTTACACATATTCAACTCACCCTCATCTATTTGTTTTTTTCACTTTTAAACAGCATTCCCTGCTAACATGGCATCTTTTTTGTACCTTCGTCTTTCTTCTGGGACTCTGCAGTGCTTCTGAAGAGAGGCAACTTTTATAGCTAGATAGGTCTACGTCTAGCCCTGCAGGTGAGGGAATGCATAGAGACGGTGGAGCATTTTTTTATCCCTCTGCTGGGCTGAGCATCTCTGCAGCAGTTTTTCTCAGCCCCCAGTAGCACTCCCTCCCAACATAGAGAAGTGTTACTGTGGCAGTAAAGCGGAGGAGCTGACACTTCAAAAGTCCCTCACCAGGCTCTTAACGGCCTCATCCTTAAATGTATGACAAATCAGAGTGCTGTGGGTTGATTTTTAATGCAGTAAAAATTGCCTTACAAGAGGCTGCCTTCCAACTTTGGGCTTTCGACGAGCTGAGACGTCTGTTTTCCCAGCACCAACACCTGCCTCTTCACGACATGTTTCATGGGGTGATGTGTCCCTAAATTTGGCAATTGTCACAAAGTCAGACTATCTCTTTCCTTTAATCTGCCTTCTCCTGTGCGATCCTTTTCTCTGAGTCTCAGCTGTGCTTTCGCTTTGACACCAGAACCCTTCACCTGGGTGTCATCACCAGTCCCTGCACAAATCGAGTTTGACACAGTGGTGCCTCAGCTGTAGTTCAATCTCGACTCTCTTCTGTGCCAGGGGCCCCGACACAGCTACACTCACAAGCATGTGGATGAGGGCTGAGAAGAGTTTTCGTCAGGTCAGGCCTTAAAGGACAATGGATATTTTTATCCTGGAGAAGCTGACACTGCCATCACCGTTATCGCATGTATAGGGAACGAGTGTAATAATGTTCGTCTGTCTGGGTCTCAGCAGGACACAAAGGAACATCATTTCTAACATTCATTTCTCCACGTGAACAGGTAATGCATTTAGCTTTCTCAGAAAAAATCAAGTGGACCCTGTATAGCTTTGGAACTATAGTAATATACATCGATCAGGCATAACATTATGACCACCTGCCTAATATTGCATTAACTGCACGTGTCATAATATAAAGCTAAAATCTCATTGTCCATCAGTGTCATGGGATGTGTTATGGTTTCAATCAATCAGTTTAATATACACCGATCAGGCATAACATTATGTCCACCTGCCTAATATTGTGTTGTTCCCCCTTATGTGGTCAAAAATGCTCTGAACCATTGGGCATGGACAAGAGGACCTCTCAGGGTGTCCTATGGGGTCTGGCACCAGGACGTTGGCAGTGGATCTTTTGGGGCCTCTGTCAATCAAACTTGTTCCACTGCATCATGTTGATGCTTGATCAGAATGGGGTCTAGGAAGTTTGGAGGTCAAATCAACATCTTGGGCAATTGTCATGTTCCTCAAGATGTTCCTGATTGGTTGATGTTGTTGCCATGTGGTGGGGTGCATTTTCCTGCGGGGTAGGCCAGTGATATTTGGGATTTCCATTTGCATGAGGGAGCGTGCTTGCTCTGGGACAATGTTTATTTGGGTGTCTAAGTCTCATCAACACGGATGCCAAAATCCAAGGTTTTCCAGCA
>OMNN01029513.1:0-12064 GCA_900302755.1 Chromis chromis
TATACACAGATCAGGCATAACATTATGACCACCTGCCTAATATTGTGTTGGTCCCCCTTATGTGGTCAAAAATGCTCTGAACCATTGGACATGGACAAGAGGACCTCTCAGGGTGTCCTATGGGGTCTGGCACCAATCATTGCCACATGCATGATGGAGTGTGCTTGTTGTGAGACAATGTTTATTTGGGTGTCTAAGTCTCATCAACACGGATGTCAAAATCTAAGGTTTTCCAGCAGAACACCACGTAGTACCAATATGATCAATGTTATTCACTTCACCTGTCAGTGGTCATAATGTTGTGGCTGATCGGTGTATGACAGAGGGGTGTGATTTTTGACAGTTTGGTCAATATAAAAACATATGTAATGTATAAAAACATTATAATAATCCCTGTCTCCACAAGTTTGCCTCCCCTGCATCTTGACGTGGATGGTGTTTGAGGGAAGAAACATTTGCAAATGAGTGGGATGCTGACATACAGTGAATTATGGTCCTCCTTCTTACATTTTGAAAGCCCGCAAGTCTCCCCCACCTGATTGGGCTATTCCTTATCTATTGTAGTTGCTCCTATTCTTGTCTTATCCCCAAGGAGAGCTTGCTTTAAAATAGAATAATGGTGATAACAGGGGGGTTTCCAGATTATAAATTGCGTGCTTGTTTCTTTGCTGACTATTTCAGTACTTTTGATTTGCAGCAGGAGTTGTTCACAGTGTGGTTATCTTGCTCTGATCATTAGGTGGTATTGGAAGAGGGAATCAGTGCACTATGGGACCATATACACTGGAATAAAACGTGGTTTTTGCTATGGAACATGGAACCGTTTGGTTGCATTGTCCTTTCAGTAGTTTTCTGGCATTTGTCATGTCTTGCCCCAGGGAACAGAGTGGCTGTGATGTGACACTTCAATTATCTGCTCATTCCAGTTTACCAGAGGGTTACAGGTGTCTCCCCATTGTTTCTTTTAGATGTTACCGTCACAGGGGTGGTATTGAGGGTTTAAATCAGCAATCCTCCATAGATGACAGTTTTCGCCACATTGCCTCTACTTCCTACCCTCAGGTGTATCAGCATGTTAGCATGAATATGCATGAGGGCTGTCATATTTTCGATGGACGTTGGCTTGCTGCAAAACTTTAGTTTCTTTGTCACATTGTGTTATACATTTAAAAATGAGTACAGAAAAGTAGCAGGTTGCCTACTGAGCTTCCCTCTTTGTTGCATATGAGTTTTTCAATTTCAATTTCAAACGGTTGTGCTGTGCACTTCTTTGCTGATTATCTTCTGAGTGCAGATAGCAAGGTTACTGCGAAGTGTCTGACTGACAAAGCTACCTGTGTCCATTTACAGATTAAAGCACTTCCTCACTACTCAGCAACAGACTTTTGTTTCTTCTGGCTTCATCATACCATAAATCAAACATTTTTTATACAACTACAGCAACGAAAATAGTCACCAGAGTAATAGTAGAAACAAACATTTTAGTTGAAAAATAATTTTTTTTAAGTACATTCTTTAAAAAAAAAAAAAAAGGATTGGTCATTTGGTGGAGTTCACCTCAGGGTAACGGCTAGGTTGAGCATGAGGACAGGGCAGGATGAGCGCTATGGGGGTAAATGTTACACAACTTAAAACTTTTTCTGTTTTGTTTCCGTCCTTTCTTGAGGGCTTTCCAGCATGCTGGGGCAGACAATCTGTCCCTCCATTCTGTCTCTGCTGAGAACCACATCCTAATAGCATATCTCATGGTGGAAAGGTCTCCTGTTTTAAAATGACAACAATTCAGCACAACCAACAGTTTGCATTTCTATCTGCCTCTGTCCTAGCTGTTGGGTTTTTTATTTTGCACTCTCATTTTCCTCAATTCTTCCTCTCCTCTAGGTTATGTTTCCTTTCATTGAATGAATCTGCCTTTTCTCTGACCCTTGTTTGTTTTTTAGGTCCTCCATGGGGAAAAAATGCTGATCATATGGTGATAAAAGTCTGTCTACCCTGTGAGAAAGTAGCTCTTGGCCAAATATATGTTTAATTAACTTAGACTAAATAGACTTACAGTCGTGGCCAAAAGTTTTGAGAATGACACAAAATTAGTTTTCACAAAGTTCACTGCTTCAGTGTTTTTAGATCTTTTTGTAAAATGTTACTATGGTATACTGAAGTATAATTACAAGCA
This sequence comes from Chromis chromis, assembly GCA_900302755.1. Lineage (NCBI taxonomy): Eukaryota > Metazoa > Chordata > Actinopteri > Pomacentridae > Chromis > Chromis chromis. The sequence goes on from OMNN01029513.1 coordinate 2,174, forward strand.
TTTCATAATTGTCAAAAGCTTTTATTGACAATAAATTGAGTTTATGCAAAGAGTCACTATTTGCTGTGTTCACCCTTCTTTTTAAGACCTCTGCAATTCACCCTGGCATGCTGTCAATCAACTTCTGGACCACATCCTGACCGAGGAATATGAATAATCAGTTTAATTAATAATTTGTCAGAATTTGTGGGTTTTTGTTTGTCCACCCGCCGCTTGAGGATTGACCACAAATTCTCAAAACTTTTGGCCACGGCTGTACAATTTAAGACCAGTGGCAGGTAGCCATAAACCCCGCTACACTCTGCACTCATGGTGCTGACAACAATAACCCTGAACTCCCATAATGCATTGCAGCACAACAGTCCCGTACTTGCTACCGCCCCTGCGATCGCTACAACATTAAAACTAGTTATTACTATTAACTCTTAAAATGGAAAAGCTCACACTGACTCAAATGTAAAGCAATGCCCAATTAATATTACTACATAACAATGCTATTGGATTTCTTTCGTAATCGTATTGTAGCAATCACAGAGCCAGTCACAGGACTGAATTGTCGTGCTGCAATGCACCATGGGAGTTCAGGGTTATGAATGTTTTTGCTACCGTGAGTGAGAAGAGTAGCGGTGTTCATGGCTACCTGCCGTTGTTCAGTGAACTGGGTGTGTTAATGAAAAGGACTTCATGGTACCTAAAAGACAGAATGTCTGGTTTGGGCGTCAACTGTCCACGCCTCTTGCGACAGCATGTGAGTCACTGACAGAGGGTTGAACTTCTCAGTTTCACCATCATTGCAACTATGGGGAATCTGGTACATTTATACTCTGCAATAAAACTCTCAAGAATCAACCTTGTCATGGCTTTGCTTTTTTTTTAACCTTAATAAGTTGCTGTTAGCATTCCATAACCAAAAATTATGTTTTGCAGCGAGTCAAAAACATCAAATGTGTATTTAAAGAAATTCAACTCAACAAAAATGTATATGGATGGTGTGTTTCAGATGTCTGCCTCGTACAACCGATGCACTTGGTTTTCTAAAATATGTCCATTAATTACAAGAAATGTTTGCCACACGTCTCTCCATGATCCTGTCCATCTTCTCTACTTCAAAACTGTCTTTAGTGTGACTCCCATGCGTGACCATTCAAATTCACTATCTTATATTTTGAACTTGTTATCTGCAACAAAGTCAATGGGAAGGAGAAAACGTTTAAATTCATTAACTATTAGTATGGTACTTTGCGTTCCTTTATTCTTAAATAGCACTCTTTATCATTTGGAACGGACCAATAGTTTTAAGTATTTCACATTCTAGTCAACCTGGTGCAGATGAGGAAAGGACAGCTGGCTGTTGTCTGTGCTGTCTTTAGAACAATGGTGGCTGGAACAATGGTCAGAGTGTGTATGGATCGGATGGATGCATGGATGAATGGGTGCAGTGCTCACAAGCAGCTGCGTTGCCTCTGCTGTGAATTTAGGGCAATTGTGTACCTCTGGGAGGGGCAGGTGTGGAGGGTGGTGCTTGGCCTGTGGAAGGTCGAGTGGTGCTGACATACTGATGGTCACTATCCAAGTCCAACTTCCGCTTTACCTGAAGAAATGCAAATGGTTGGAGAAAAAAAAACAGTTACACCATAATAATATACTGCACGTTACGACAATCACGTACTAACTGTGTGTTAAGAAGAGGGATGTGAAACCAACCAAGAAAGAAACAGCTGGTTAACATGTATTCTTAATGGACCCTGCTTCAGTCACTATTTCATACTTATTCTGTTGTTTGACAACAGAAACAGAAAAATACGTAAATGAGAACAGCTTTGTTGGGAATTCAGCTGTTTTAAACTACAGTATATGTGAGCACAGAGAGCAGGAGAGAAGCAAACAGATGTAAACACTAAGTTTAGTTTGCAATGAAGCACAACAGGTGACATGAAAACACAGTAACCCACCCAGTCCTTGTTTTTTGGTTTCAAATCCCTTTTTTCAACATCTCTGAATGTCTCTCACGATACATTTTCCATACAATCAAAGTTAATGGTAAGATTACGCAACAGGTTAAACCCCTGATTACTGATCAGAAGGTCAGGGGATCAAATCCCACTGCGGCCACTGTTGGGCCCTTGAGCAAGGCCCTTAACCCCTGACTGCTACTTGTATGTATAGTAGGATGGGTCAAATGCAGAAGTTGAATTTCCCCAAGGGGATAAATAAAGGTTAAATTATTATTATTATTATTAATTATTATGACGAAACAAGCCAACAAAACATATCTCCTATTGTTGTGGCACTGCCATCAAAAGTAAAATAATCCATTGTGTCTTCAGTTCCTCAAGATGCTGGGTCTTGTAGCCACCAACAGAACATTTGGATGAGACATTTTAGAGTTAATAGCAGCAGCTCCAGAAAGTAATTAAACCTGCTGGTCTAAGATGTAGTGGCTTATTCTGAATGGCTCAGGTGCAAGCAGCTAGGACTGAACAGACAGGATAAAACAAAAGGTTAGGTCACCACCTTTTTAAGCTGGATGACTACTGGCTCCTCAGTTTCTATGTAGAATTTAAATTAAATTCTCAGTGACTTGTAAAGCTGGGAGGCTATTTAGTTGAGATGGTGTTTGAGGAATGGCAGAAGTAAGTGTCTTGTTATTCTCACAGCTCATATTTTACATCTCAAGTTTTGAAGACTTACAACACAGGTAGAAAATGGATTTTCAGCATAAGGGACTAACCCCAGCAACAGGTGGATAGACTTGGAGATGCTCTGTTGTAATGTTAAAGGAGAACTCCTCACCACTTCCCCTTTTATCACTTTCTCTAACCCGCTCTGTTACCCACCCTTCCTCCCACACCTCCCCCTTCTCCTCACCGGAGGTCTTCCCAGTGCCGGTCGTCTCTTGTCCTGGATCCCCACATCAGCAGGGCCCTGTGGCGTGGCAAAGAGCAGGATTTCCCCTGTGCTGGTCGGGGCGGCTGCTGGGTGGAGTCCTTCATTGCTGGGGCTGGTAATGATCACTATCTGGTGGTCCTCGCCCAGGTCGATCCCCCCAGAGTTTAATAACGTCTCAAAGTCTGCCAACAGATCCTCCGATGTGTGCCCTGTTATCAGAGCCTCTGACATTGCAGTGTGTCACTGAGAGCCCCTTCTCTGGAATCTGTGGTGTTGAAGGGTCACAAACTGCTGATGATACTACTTTGATCAGCACCTACTCACATGTGCTGTACCACAGTGAAATCTCCTGAAGATTTTCTGTATGCCTTGGAACATTTCTCAACAATGTTCATCAAACTAGTGCTAACAATGTAACTGAGGGGAGACTGTGGCAGGCGACGGGCTACATCAGATTCAGACAGAGAGTGAGACAGTAAGACAGGATGTTCTGCCAAACAGGAAATTTGGCCAATGAAATAACATTGCTAAATGCATACTAACTGTGTGTGTTAAGGCTGAGCCGGCCGCTGATGTGTTGTCGAAGAAGGAGTCGCAAACTTGGCTCTGAGAATAATCAACTCTGGAGGTTAGCGAGCTAGCGAGCTAATCTTTTGTTGTCATCTGTCCTGTCACAGTGCAGCGCTGTCGAGGCCTGGACACACTGCCATGAACAGCTACCAGCCCTGCTAACGAGCTAGCTCATGAGCCAACAACAAACAAGTTCATAAACAGGCCCGGTGCTGGCGATCCACGGCCGCAGAACCAAACTATTCCTCCTTACAGCTAAGATGAAGCTTAGTTAAGAGGCTATCAAAACTTTATAGCAGCTTACAGAAGTGAGCGATCAACACGAAATGTCTAAAATAGAAAAGGCATCGCCACAACTCGAAAGCATCGTTAAGAGTGTATTTATATTTTTTTAGTCCAGCAGAGAACACAGCGGTGCGGTAACAGTTGAATATCAGTTGAATATATGTCAGATTAGCATGCTAGCTAAGTTATTAGCCGCTCAGTCCCCTCGTTTTGTTGCGGCACGCAGGAAGCACTCCGACAAAACTGGAAATATAAGCTAATAAAACGGCTGAGTACATGCGTGTAGTTTAAAGCAGCAGCCGCTGGTCCTCTGGGTGTTCACCCCGGGGGTCGTCCATGCAGAAAAGCGACGTCCCGACCCCGTTATCGGTCCTTATTGTTGTTATTGTCCCAGCTGATCTACATCTAAACAAGCCTAGGACGGTTTTCGCGCGAAATCTTTTTTGCCGCGAAACCGGCACGTGCGTCAATCCAAGGATCATCATTGGTGGAAAAGCTGCGCGTTCTGCAGGACAGGACTGGCTCGCTCTGATTGGTGCACACAGCTGTCTGTGTGCGTCTTCTTCCTCCCATTTGACGCTTATTGGCGGTTTGTTAACATCGGATTGGTGCATTACCGCCACCACCTGGTTGGAGTGTATATCAGCCTGTCAGTGATCTGATGACACTGTTCTTTTGTAGAAACTCTAACATGTCGTTCATTCATTCAACCTTTATTTAAAATCAGGGTACATTTAGGTATGCACTCCTCTTTTACAATTTAGTCGAGTAAGAAAATACAACACTGATAAGCACACAAATAGGACACCTGGATAACAATACAATATTAAGAGACATTTAGTAAAAATAATAATAAAAAACATGAATTAGAATATTTAAGTTTTAAAAAACAACTAAAACAGGAACAGCTGCTGGCAAAATACAATGAAATTAGAGGCCTGAATAGCCCTGAGGATAAAAAAAAAAAGAGTCAGCCTTTAGACGTTTCTGCAGGTTATTCCAAGTTGCAGGTGCAAAGCTAGTAAAATTGGATTTTCCAAGCTCAGTAAAAACAGCCAGCAAATGCAACATGATCTAATCATGCAAGTTCGTATGGTAAGGGCTCACATTAAAGCACAGCAATGAGGTAATGCACAAGGGGGAAAAAACAGTAAGAGCCGTATTACTACGGTATAAACCCAGCATCTATTTAAAGAGAGGGAGGTCAGCCAACCTTAACATGCAGCTCACAGTGGTGAGTATTGTATTTATTATTAGTAATACATCTTAATGCAGAATGATAAACAGTGTTCAAGGGCTTACAAGTCACAGCTGATGCATGTGTGTATAAAATATCATTATAATCCAACAGTGACAGAAGAGTAGCCTCACACTCCTGATTTAAAAACAACAACAACAGTGAAGTGGGAACCATGGAAGACTAAATGTGACTCTTGTTTAATTAACTGGACACTTTGATGCATCTAAGCAGACCCAGACATTACCGTGGTAACTATCAATGTGAGTAATTTAAACTCCATGTCCTTGTTCTTCATTTCTAATAGTGTGAAATCAACCATAGACCCAGAACATATCCAAGGTTGCACTGCTGGTAATGGTGCTGTTGGACATGTGTTTACCTGAGCTACTTTAAGTTTAGGCTCTTTCTGTTTGTGATTGCTGTACCCATCTTACATCTTGTAGTTCTGCAGTAGAGGCTGTTTTAATGGCACCTATACTGAACAGTATTTAACATTTAGAACGATGTCTCTGCTGTTGATCCATACACCACCTAATATTGGCCTCATTAATCCCCTGTGTATGGCCCTCGGAGCAGTTCTGTCTCGGTTTCATGTCACAGAGTGCCGATTCATCGATCCGAAGGTGCATTTACGTCCCACTGAAAAAAACAGACTTACTAGCATCGCTTCGGCACATGTTGATAGTTTACTTGGAATTAACGTATTATTAATAATTTTTATAAGGTGCAGGTTAATTTTAACTATGGTGGGTGGCTTGACTCTACTAAAAACGTACTAAGCGTTACGTTACTTTACTGCTTGTGTGCTATTAACAAAGACCTTAGTCGCCACGCTTTGAGGTTTCACAAACAAACGAGCTGTATTTCCATCGTGCCATTTTCTCCAGTCCGAGTGCTGTGAACAGTACTTGGCGAGCGTTTTACTAAAAACTTGTGGTTTAAAGTAATTCCGTCGCATTTTCTTGACTTGAGGATTTTCCTCCAAGCGGCAGACCCTGCTAATCAAACGCCGACCGCTGAGCAGGAGCGAAACAAGATGGCGCAGGCAATATTTGAAGTGCTTGAAGGTAGGGATATTTTTCCACTAACTACGTATCTACAGTAGTAATAAAACGTTAATAGGATATTTTAAATAATCCAATATTGCAGGCTCATTCGGAAATGCAGATAATCCACCGCAAATCCACGTAAAGGCGTCTGGTTTTCTGGTAACAATCCAAATATCCCACACAAGTTGGAGTGTGTATGGATGTAAACAAACAAACTGATTGATTACTGTTCGACTCTCATGGGATAATTATTATGGAAATCGTTTTCACTGACTTCCATTCAGACTATCCAGAATAAATGTGATGACATTACTGCTGCTGCTGCACTCCTCCTGTAATATGCTATCACATACCTACAGGGGCTAACTGTGTTTGCTGTGATCAGTAGTTGTCCATTATTATTACATCTGTGGGATCACTGTAAATAGACCCTACAGAAACCTACTCCACTTATGCACACCAGTGTTTCCTTTCACATCTGGTTAGTCTCTTTTGACAACATACAAGGTCTGGACATGGTATTATCTAATATTTTGAGATTTCAGTGTAACATATTTAATCATTGAGCACCCAGAATAAAGAACATATTGTGAGTGGAGGCATTTAGGCAGAATATGTTAAGTACATAACCATTTAGAACCATGTAAACTATGTGTCCACATGTTTGAATGGAGACAAGACTGAGGGATGAGTGGGTTTTGACCGAGTGCATTCTGTAAATAGGTGAATCATGACTTTTGGTAGAGACACAGTGAGCTAAGAATTTCATTTCACTGGCAATTTGTTGATTGCTGCATATGGCAACAACATGATTTGGATCCTTTGAATCTGCTAAAATGTGATGATAACCCCCAACATAATCAGAAGGTTGAAAGATTCTAATGTGGAAAATACCTAAGAAATGCTTCATGTAAAAAGATGGGAGGCACAGAACCTTGCTGCTTAACATGTAAAAGGTATCAGTAGTTCAGTTTAGTAGTTAGCTCAATGTCTGTCTGCAGAGATCTTTTGACGTTTTAATGTAAAATGGACACTTGCAAGGAATGTGAGCATTCAGGAGATGATGAGAACAGAGAGTCAGATTACAAACGCACATTAGCTGGCTTCACACAAGTTATAAAGGGAGATTCTGTGACGCAGTTTGGGAAGTGTATATTTGAAAACACAGGGCTTCTACGCTTTAGCTGCACTTGAGATTGACTCTGTTGTATTTTCTGTGTAGTTTACAATAAACCTGCTGCTGGGGGACTGAAGATGACTGACTCTGCTCACATTCTCTGTTCAAATGTATTAGTACAGTTCAGTGAATGTGGTAGATAGAAAATACCGCATAACAATATTTCCAGCATGCAGCACTGTGTCTGCACCCTAAACCCCTTCTTCCTCCTCTTCAGGCATGGACAACCAGACGGTGCTGGCGGTCCAGTCTTTGCTGGACGGCCAAGGAGGAGTTCCTGATCCAAACAACCAAAACGTCTCAGGGACACCCACTATCCAGTCAATGGGTATGTAACAGCAAATACAGTATGTAACAGCTGCAAGGCAGTGTTATTCTCTTGGTTTACTCCTGGAAATCATGTATGGCAAGAGGAATTTGGATGTTATCAAAGTGGACGAGATCCTGATGGTATCAGTTGGCCGAGATGGTATACCAGAGAAATCTTGAAAAATCTTGTCTCACGATCAATTAATCAGAAAATGTCAGCTTAAACATCAGGTACATTTGTTCAGAATACTTGTTTACTCATACTTTGATTTCTTTGTTCACTCAAATAGTCAAAAGTTGCCCATAAAAGTTGTCGTTATTATTGGTGTGTGTGAGATGAAATGTAAAATCAATCATCACATTCTGTGTGGCAAAATACTTGGCTTTTAAAACACCTAACAGGAGCAGGGGTTTAGCATAGCAAAAGCACACTTATAACAAATCCAACACAGACTGACAGCCTCTGTGGTTTATTAATTGGCAATATATACAATGCAATATGTGAATCATACATCATATCATCAGAATTTACTTTGCAGTATTGTCTGTATGAAAATGCTCGAGGTTCTGACATCAGTTGTAACAACTGCATTGTTTTTGCTGCATTTGTCTCAAACTTCCATCTTTGTCCTCTCTGCAGACGATGAAGACGTGTTCCTGTGTGGGAAGTGTAAGAAACAGTTTAACTCTCTGCCAACCTTCATGACACACAAGAGGGAGCAGTGCCAGTCGAACGCCCCCTCCCTGTCCACAGTGTCCTTGGCTTCCACCAATGCCTACACAGCCGTCCCTTCAATCAGCTCCGTGCCACAGACTCCTGCCAACAGACAGGTGAGGACAGAGAGGGTTTCTTTTACAGATAACCTGTTTGATCAAAATCCATTCAATGATGAATCAGTTAATAGTTTAGATCTTATTTTGCTGCTTTATCTGTAAATGCACAGAATATGAACTGGTTAGAAAGAGCAAAACAAATATTTGATACAGAAATAGTAAATAAGATTTTAGAAATCTTTTTATTTTTTTAAAAGAGGACAGCAACAAGACCTGGACTATAAGAAGGCATATGGATTTCTTTCAGTAGATATGTGTAGCTGTTGCTGTTCGGAAAGATATACAAATATACCTCATATGTTCGTGTGCTTCTCCTCACTTTTACATCAGGTATCCACTTACATCACAGTCCCTCCGTCCCCTTTGACGCACACCCTGGTCCAAGGCAACGTGCTGGTCAGTGATGATGTTCTAATGTCGGCCATCTCAGCCTTCACTTCTATTGACCAGCCCATGGCCACCATGCAGACACCTGTGCAGGTAACATAACAGGGAACAACATTACACAGTAGATGTTTCTCCTGTCATTTTTGTTAAACAGTCTCAAGACCAAACCCAGTCTCCACCCTCAGGCCGAAGCACCAAACCCTCACAGACTTAACTGACGTCATGGGTTTGAAATTGTATGAAAAGGAGGAATGAAACATTTTATTGTGACAGCACACATTGCTTCAAAACAAAGCATCACCATTCCAAAAAAGTGAATTTGTAGTCCTGTTCTATTTACAATTTTTCAATCACTCTCTATTTGAGACATTAAAGTATATATATATTTCAGCAAACCAACAATGTTACAATCTTACAGTTTCATTTAGCAGACGCTTTTCTCCAAAGCGACGTACATCTGAGAAAAGAACACAAGCAAAGATCTAGACAGAAGGCGCCAAGGCCGGGAAGAGCAAAAATTCTGTATTAGGTCCTGATTGGGCACAGTGCTGACAGACAGTGCTCCAGAAGTGCATAGTTGTTTTTTTTTGTCTGTTTGTTTTTTTATAGCAATAGCAACAACAACAACATCTTCCATATGCAACACTGATAGCATCATCATCATCATCATTAAGTGCGTAGATATTCGTAAAAGAGCTGGGTCTTTAACTTTTTCTTTGAAAGTAGAGAGGGACTCTACAGATCGGATTGAGTTCGGTAACTCATTCCACCACTGGGGGACGACAGAGGAGAAGAGTCTAGCAAGTGACTTAGAGCTCTGCTGAAAGGGTGGGACCAGGCGCCTTTCATTGACAGAGCGTTGTGGGCAGAGTGGAGTGTACACCTGGATGAGGGAGTCCAGGAGCAGATTTAGTTGCTGATTTGTAAGCGAGAATCAGGGTTTTGAATTTGATGCGAGCAGCGACAGGGAGCCAGTGGAGAGATATTAACAGTGGAGTCACGTGGGCTCTTTTGGGCTGGTTGAAGACCAACCGCGCTGCTGCATTCTGGATCATCTGCAAAGGTTTGAATGTGCATGTAGGGAGACCTGCCAGTAATGAGTTGCAGTAGTCAATGCGTGATATTACTAGTGCCTGTAACAGGAGTTGGGC
>OMNN01029525.1:0-11849 GCA_900302755.1 Chromis chromis
AACATGCAAACTCCACACAGAAAGATCCCAGGCGTACTAACCGGGACGCGAACCGAGAATCTTCTAGCTGTGCAGCCCTCAAACGGTACATATTTTCTCAAACTTCCTGTTGTAAACATCCATTACAGTAAAATGCATCATGCAAATACAGTTTGCATTCATTTTGATGCAGCTCTGACCGATCAGGATGACTGATTCCTTGAAATAAGGGATTATTACTAACATTTTGTTGACTTTTGAATATACAAAGATAGTTGGTATGGGGAAGGCAACTGAACTTATTTCAGATATGAATATGAAATTATACTGGGAACCACTGTTTCTTTAACAATGCAATATATTGTATAGGCTCATTATAATCTTTTTAAATGTAAAACTTAATCTGAAAACTTAAATTAATTGTAAGAACTTTTCCCTTTGACAACTAGAAAAAAAAAAAACATTATCTGCCAATATCACAATATGTTCTTTGTCTGAGTTGATCTAAAGTTATTATTCATCTGACTTTTCTTCAGTACTTTGTCACAGTGTTCCCACACCTCAGCAGTTACTTTAGTAAGTATAAAGCTATCATAACCTAAAGGAATGATAGCCAGGATTATGAAAATGATACCTAAGTTGTTATAAATTTTTAAAAAAAACATCTCACAAAAGTAGCAGCTCAGTAAACATTAGTCAGTTTGTTGTGGGTGAAACCAAGCTGAATGTTGTGGATCTCAGGTAGGAGTGTGTGATGATTCACAGTTTCAGCCTCATGCCCTTAATTTAATATTCAACTGCCACGTTGATTCAGACAGCTTGTAACAAGCAACCCGTGTCTTGTATTTTTAGCATCTAATTAATGCCATCGTAGCTTCTTTGACTTTCTGCCCGTCTCTGCTACAAGTTCTCACCCTCACTATTTGTGCAAAGTTCCACACACATTATAAGTTAGCTCCCTCAAAGTACTTTGAGCACTGGTGGAGATATTCTTTATACACAACAGTGTAATCCAGACTGGACCTGTTGATCAGTTGACATCCTAAAGGAAAAATGATAAGAGATCTGAATGTGAATGGAGCCACAGTATAAAACTGATTAGCATGTGGATGGAACACAAACTAAGAACTACTGCTGTATTTTGGAGGCATTTGATGGATCACGACTTGCCACTTTAGACCTAATAGGATAATGTATAATTTGATTTTACTGTGTATTGATTAGGGATGTTATGATTGGGATCGAGCTGATGTAGACTATTTTTAACCGACTGGTATCGGCATAAAGAATTTATCAATAATTGATTTATTTGCAGTACAAATTGAACATGCTTGACATGATTCCTGTACTATTACTGTTTCAAGCCTCAGATAAATAATATGGGCCACAAAGGCAGCTGTTACATAATCCACTAGGATACTGGAATGCTGCCAAGCTGATACCAACATGATTTGACTCTAGTGCGCTGGCTGCAAGTCATTAAGCATCACGGAAGACTTTGTCATTGTGCCCCTTTACTGGCTTAACCCCCACAATACTCTCTGCAAACACAAAACTACCCCTAAGTCCGAGTATTTGACTCCTCTGGTCACCACGGTTCATTAGTATGAGACTGTACCTGCTGACGCAACCACACACTACAGCTAGTCTACAATACTTTACGTGTGTACTATCTAGGAAAATGGTTTCGGGTATTACTACTAAATATAGTACTAAATATTAAATGATATGGTTCGGGTTGGAGGCAAACATCTGATATTGTTACACTGGACACTGCTGTCCCACATCCAAATGGGAATTGATCCACTGGTCTAAATAGAAGGACACATTTCCAATTTCCTTTTGTTTGACTAACATTTGTTAAAAACTACAGTGGCCAGCTGTTTTAGGAATCCACTGCGTTTTTTTTTTTTTTTAAACAGTAAACTATACACAGACTGGAGGTGTTTGGACAGTTATAAATTTTTTGGTCTTCAGGCTCAGCACTTCAGCTTGTTCAACTGGGATGGATGGATACCATATTAAAGTGCAGAGTCTCAGCTTTAAAGTGTAAAGAGGTGGCCAAGCAAGCGATAAACAAGCAGATAATAATGAAAGAACAGAAATTGATCAATCAGAGAGATATTTAAAATAGTTGGTGTGTCAAAATCAACAGTAGTGTTCGTGTTTGTGGGAAAAAAGCCCTTTATGACTGCACAGCTAGTCAGGAATGCTCTCCAGGATGTTGGCAAACATGTTTCCTTTAACATTTAAGACTTCAATAACAGAACTATGGAATCAGATCAATTAACAATTAATTCCAGCAAATCCATTTTGTCTACTCCGAATATTACTCTCAGGTTGCTCTCCTGAAAAGACCAGCGGGCGGCGGGGGGCGTGGTCAATCTGACAGAACTGACAGATCTGTCAGGTTGACCACGCCCACAAAGAACACCACATAAAGACATGTCACAGTGATCAGCTGACGCCTCTGAGGAAGACTGAAGTTGTCAGTCAAAACATGTCAGGTAAAAGAACATCTCCTACACTCTGTCTGAAAAAAAGAAACCTCAGATCAATCAACACCAAACCCAGACATGTTTAACACACCACTTTATTCAAGCTACAATGCTAAAGCAATGTAGCAACAACATCTCAAGAGGACTGCTGCAACCTGTACTCATATTATTCAAGAAAGTTTGCATAAGGAGGCTGGAGGAAGCAAACCACAAGACTTTCACTAAAGACACTGAGGTCCGAGTGGTGTGTTGGAGCATTGTTTTATTTGTTTCCTTCTCACCTTCCGAACATCTGCCTCTGACAGTGTCTGTTCATCTTCATCAGCTGAGTGGATGAGGGCCTGAATACGGTCACTCAGGCTGGTGTGACGTTGTTCTAATCTCAACCTCATCCTCTGGAAAACCACATCCAGCATGTTACAGGTGTCCAGACCAGTCTGCTGGCTGCAGGGACTCCACTGTTGCCTGCCGGACTGCAGCATGGACAGAGATGATGTGGATGGTCTGAGGGAGCAGAACAATAAGACAACAGCATTTGGACCGTGAAGGGGCTTTAAATAAGAAGTGATACAGCTGTAGTAGAATGTCGTCATTCAACCACTGGCTGGTACTTTTATGACGAGGCTTAAAACTTGACCCTTTGATAAAGCTTATGTGACCCTGAAGTATCCCTTAGTTATACTTCTATAGGTCCTGGCTGCTGAGGAACCTCCCATGATGCACTGAGCACCTCTTTTGTTCTCCATACATTTACATAGCACTTTTGCATGTCATCAGCTTTAAACCCATCACAAATCTACACCAATGTACACAGCCATGAAATGTGTATTTCAGTGAAAATGACTTTTTAACTGAGCAGTGCTAACAAAACTGATCTAAAAAGGAAACTGTATTAGCACTCTGGCTTGGTAATCTGTGAGCTGTACCACACTTTCTCCTCTCTCTTCCATATGCAGACAGCTATCTGTGAAGCTAAAGTCATACAAATACAGATAAAAAGACAATGAACTACACAGCTCAAGTCAGTGAAACACACATAACTACACATAGAACATCGCAGCCAACTTTCAGCTACCAGTTGGAGTGAGATTCTGAGAAGAAGGTGGCGGGGGAGGTAACTGTGGATGGATAGATAGGCTATTATATAATATCTTATGAAACTTATTTTACTTCATTTACTAATGAACTAATACTAATTTATTCAACAGAAATTTGGTCGAAGTGATCCTTAAAATAGGCCAGCAGAATAGATGCTGTAGTGTATTTGAGGGGAAGAAGTTCACTTGAGGTTCAATTGAAAAAAAAAAAAATCAATTTTGAAAATGTGACACCTTGGTTTTTAAGATTGTCATTCCACATGGGACCATGGGAGCATCTAAATCTGTTCATTATGGAGAAGAAACTCCTGCTGAAGGTAACTAGTTTACCAGGTGTCACTGAATTGTATGTGATTTGGTGGTTATGCTTTTACATATCTAAATGTATTAAATTGTTAAATAACATCTTATGGGTCTATAGAAGATCCCCGGTTCACGTCCCGGTTAGGACGCCTGGGATCTTTCTGTGTGGAGTTTGCATGTTCTCCCTGTACAGCGTGGGTTCTCACCAGGTACTCCAGTTTCCTCCCACAGTCCAAAAACATGCTGAAGTTAATTGATGATTCTAAATTGTCCATAGGTATGAATGAGAGTGTGCTTGGTTGTCTGTCTCTATGTGTAGTCCTGTGAAAGACTGGTGACCTGTCCAGGGTGAACCCTGCCTTCACCCAATTCGGCTGGGATAGACTCCAGCTCCCCCGCGACCCTACAGAGGATTAAGCGGTGTATAGATAATGGATGGATGGAATAACATCTTATATAAAGTTTAATATACTGTAGGTATTAAAAGTGCTGGGACAGAGGGTAACTTTGCCAAATACAGAAACACTTGTAAGAAGCAGTTTCTTAGACAAACTCGTTGAAATGGATCAAAAAGCTGATAACATTTATCTATTTTGTTGGTAGATACTGGCGAAAATGATCCAAAGCCAGAGTCCAGTATCTGCAGTTTGTAGCTATTGTGTAAGGGCTTTGTGGCAGTGCCTATGTAGCTGTAAAGTAATCAGCCAGAAACCTTTCTAAACATTTTACAGTTTGTTTTGGAGGCTGTGAACTTCAACCCCTTCTCATTCCATCACAATGTCAAACACTGCACACACATCATTTTGCTGAGTGAACATAGCAAAACATTTGTTCTGCAGTGGAAGGAGACTTTAAATAACCTATAATGTCAGGCCACATCGGTCTTTCTGCTCCTGCAAACTGTAACATCGTGTAAAGCACAGCACATAAACAGTGAATACACATGACTGGACTGGACCTCAGGCTCAGGTACAGATGAACAGACACGCTGACAGTTTCTTTTTAGAAGGAAATCAGATTTACATCTCTTCTGTCTGTTGCCTAAGACATATGGAAGAGTAGATTCCACGTTGTTACAGTCGGTACAGCTCAACACTTCTATCATCGTGTCTCAGCTCACCTCTCAGTATGAGATGTGTTCTTGTGGGAGCAGCAGGATGTGTTTGCTACATCTGTTAGTGGTTCTCCCAGGTTTCTGAGGAAGTCGCTGTAGGAAACCATTGTGGAGGGGCTGCCAGCTCTACCCAGTCTAGAGCTGGAGGAGGACATGCAGAGCCTGCAAACACAAAGACACAGAGTGAGCCGAGAGAAACCCAGTCTGAGCAAGGTGGGTAGTTTTATCTTTTAGCAGTCTTATCGTATTTTTAGGAGCAATCAGTCTTTATGGTGTGATTTTGACTTCTTTGTGTAATGATGATTGCTATTTATGTCACACATTTGATCAAATACAGTAGTTAGCTTTTACATTTAAGCTGTTGGGTATGTTTTTAAATCACAGACACTGTATGACGTTTTAATCTACATCTTACAAAGTTGTTCTGGCCAACATGTTATTTGTACACCCAGCATATAGAATGCAACATCAACATTAATCTGGGATCAAGTTTCTGGAAAAGTCTGTGGAGATTCTCAGTCATCCAGTTCATGGTAATCCTAATCACTAATGCTAGCTGGTGTGTCTTGATTTTTCTCCAAACACAACATCCTGGTGCACCTCAAACCCAGCAACACTCTGAGACAAGAACTGCTTTACCCTGAGGATAAAACAGCCTCACACAAGCTAAGCAAAGTTATACATGCAGTTCAATGTAGCACCAAGTCCACAGACGTCTAAACAGAGGGAAATAAACTGCCGCTCCACAAGCACATGGCTCCACACAGAAGAACCATCTCATCAGGACAAAACTCAGCAGTTCACCTGCATCTGAAGGATACTCCCTTGAGGACAGCAGTGTCCACATTCTGGATATGGAACACAGACAGTTTGAGAGGGGAACAGTCATCACTAAACAGAGGAGGAGGTCTACGACACCACTGATCAGGTACTGATAACACAGTCCTGAAATCCCTCCTCAGACAGTTTCACCACCATTAACTCCTCATGTGCAGTGAGTCTGAGCTCATTAATGACTCGTGAGCCAGGTCATTTAGGGGTTAGAATAAACACCTGGGACTCCCCAAAAGTCAGTTAGAAGTAAGGATGAGAGGTGTCTTCAAGAACAAAGTAAGTTTAGTTGCCTTCTACTGAAGCGGTTTCTGGAAATCTATCTGTGAATGTCCAATATTTGCCCAGATGTTGCTCTATTTGAGTCTCCACCAGCACCTGAGAAAATAGACTCTCTAAATCCTCCACTATATGCTGACAAGCTGGTCATTAACTTTTTCCATCTGCTGTTTGGTGGTTGAAAGTATTGTAGCACTGGTTTATCAGACATTTTTGCTGCTGCTGCTACTGGAAACAAGTTGATGAAGGAAAATGCAATGCAAAGTCCACATGAACTCCACCAGGGAATACACTCTTCATACAACAGAGGGCAACTGCAGGATCAAGACTTAAAGCAGCACTTCTCTAGAGCCGTTTCATACACTCTTAATATAAATTATATTAATCAGAGCAGGAACCTTCTATATAACGTGAAGTGTTCCAAAATGTATCTGTTGTAAACATGAAGCCAATGTTTTCGTTTTATAATGAACAAAGATACGTAGAGCTGGCCTCGGCACTACTTTACATGTTGCAGTCATATGGGTGGCTGTTGCTCAGGTAGTAGAGCGGGTTGTCCACTGATTGCAAGGTTGGCAGTTCGATCCCCAGCCCCTCCGCATACCAAAGTGTCCTTGGGCAAGACACTGAACCCCAAGTTGCTCCCAATGGCAGGCACCTTGCATGGAAGTCTGTCGCCATTGGTGTGTGAATGGGTGAATGTGAAACGCATTGTAAAGCACTTTGAGTACCACTAAGGTAGAAAGGTGCTATATGAGTGCAGACCATTTACCATATATGGGTGATATCTATCTATTCTAGAGCAACGGACTGATTAGAAATTTACAACACCTGTGTTTATCATTTTTAGTGAAGGCAGAAAAAAAACTGATGCTCACACACTGAGAACAGAGAGGAGAATACAGGGTCAGGGTTGCTCTACAGCAAAGTCACTGCCCAGAGGAAAATAAAATTCTAAATAAGATCTCTTCCTGTCCTGTCTGTTTTTTTCTAGACATAATTGTGCTCAAGTTAACATGAAGATGAGATTTTGACAATATTCTCATACTTCTCAAATTCAACCGAAGAGAAGCAGCAGTTCTCTTGTTTTAGAACAATCCAAATTTAAGATCTGAAACTGCTCTTTTTTTCACTCACTGCGCTGATCTGTATTTGTCTGGAATTACCTCAGGCTGGTGAGCTAATTCAGTCTTTGTAACAGTACGATTCAAAAGAAAACTTGATTGGCTTATAAATGAGCCTGCACTATTTTATTTGAATTTGATCCCAGAGTTGTCTCACTTCGAAGCTCTACATGTAAACCTCAGTTTTTTATTGACTTGTCACAGATCTCACTAATACATCAAAGAAGTTCTGTCTGTATGTGTCTGTTGCTCATGTGACTTACATTCAGTCTCTTTCAGACTTAGTGGGTGTTTTGCTGGGGACCCAAGGAAGAGCAGTATTAAGTTTGAAGTCATTTAGATGAGTAGTAGCCATTTGTGGAGTCCTCTTTCAGAGTTTAAGCACGCACTCTGACAATTTTGCCTATACTAACATGTCACAGGAAGGCAGTAGGCACTGTACTAGTTTAGTTAATTGTCTTAAAGCACTGCTGGCATGTTCAGCATATACCTTCTATATCCTTTGCAGCACATATCTGTTTGGATGGAAGTTATATTCATATCAACTTTATAATGAAGATTTTGTGCATCATGATAACTTCATGGGGTGGCATAGTGAGACAGTGGTAAACACTGTCTTCTCACACAAGAAGGTTCTAGGTTTCACTGCTCCTCATTTGAGGCCCTTCTGTGTGGAGTTCTCCATGTGTAACATACATGGTAGGTTCATTGGTGATCCTTGTATTATATTTTAAAATTCCTTATATTGGTGTAGGAATAGTTAGTTGTTCTTGTGAGAAACATGCAGCTCTAGACCTGTCTATGTTTGTGTTTGGTCATCTGGTGCCAACATCACCTCTTTCATGTGAATGCACTCATAGCTAGATACAGAAATCCCTAGGGTGACTTATCAAGTTGTTAACCAGCTTACAGTGACTGTGGTTGTCAGGCCCAGTGAAACCAGATAAAATATATATCCTGGGTTTGTTGAACTTGCTTCAACTTGCTGTAGGCCTCAGGAGGGCCAATGTAAGCACAGACTCAATCATCAAGTAAACATGGCAGACATGGCTTGGAACAGCATACCTGCCAAGTACCTGAAACACGGTGTGAGAGAGGACCGAGGAGGACTGGTGCTGTTTTAAAAGGCAAACAGTGCTCACAGCAAGTATTGATTTCATTTAGGTTTGTTTTTTTTCCCTTTACCACTTTTTGTATGAAATTAATTAATAACAACTCTTCATGGCACCCTCACTTTACTTTTAGTGCCTAAAATGTTTGCACATTACTGTATATGGATATAGAAAGTGGTTGGTGGCAAAAGTGAAGTGTTATCATATCACACTCTCAGCAACTTTGTTTTGCTGTCGCACCTATTTTGACACATTTGTGGTGATATATGATCTGACCAAAGACAAAGGGAACTGATTGTAATTGTTTGTTCTTTGCCTGACCATAAACCATAGTATAGATAGACTGGCATTATGTACAGAGTGTTATTATGTCTTAGTTCTGGAGTTTACAACTTTGTTCTCATCCGTTTCTGAAAATTACCACTGCCTTGTTTTTTGCCTTTCTGAGCTTATGATTGCTGCAGAGTGTATGTATATATGTGTGTGTGTATCTTACTTTTTGAAGTGTGTGTCTGAAACGGGCATGCCATAGCAGCTTAAGACCTTCTTCAGATCTTCCCGTGTGACGTATCCAGAGTGCTGAGGGTCATACAGCTTCAGAGCTGCCAGCACTGAGCTGAACTGCTCACACAGCTTGTCCAGCAGCAAACCCTCCACCTAAATGTGTAAGTACACACACACACACACAGCGGACACACTGATGTAAAACAAACACGCACGCAATTCAAACACTGCATTAATAATTAACCCCTCTTTTTTCTTTTGATCTCATCTCATCTTCTCTTTTCTTACTCTATTTGATCTCATGCTGGATGCCGTGTGTGATATTTGATCACAGTTAACTCACTGTTGTCCATGAAGCAGATGCCACTTTATCAGCCCACTGTGTGGTCTGCTTCTCATCTGCTGCTTTTTGCTCCTCCTGCAGAAAAAAAATCAAACACAGTGCACATACAGTATATGGCCTTATAAGTACAGAGTCCATGCACATGCATATACACTGAAGCAAACCGTTATACAAGCATACAGCAGTATCTTCTGTGTCTTTGTGGATGTACAGGGTCTCCGCAGGGGCTGCCGACAGTTCTACATTGCCCTTGTGATCAGACGTGATGCTGGGCAGGAGAGTCTCCAGCCTGGCCAGCTGGATTACACCAGTGTGTTCAGGGTCCAGTACATTGAGCAGCTCTGTGATCTGTGAATAGGGAAGGCGAGGCTGGAAGGTTTGTGGCTGGACCCCACCTGGTCTCTGCAGAAAATACCGCAGGTCTGCTCTGGTGATGCAACCTGCCTCCTGCTGGAAAGAAAGACTGTTTGAGCATTGTTCTTTCACGTTGCACAGACAGTATTGCATCACAGGGACAATATAGATAGGAAGCTGTACGTATCATGATCTGGGCAAAAGGTAAACCTGAACCCATGTCACAGTGGTATTTATTTCATATTTGACTGAATATTTACAGCACTTGCTGAAATCATCATGTGGAAGTTTCTTTAGCACACACCACCAACCTCAACATTATTTCAGACCAAGCCTATACAACCCTCCTACATGGCACTCCCCAATGGCTCTAGCTGGACAATCTACAATTGCAACTGTAAAATCTGGTGAGGAATTGTTCAAGGAAAATTACGAAGAGCCCCAGCTCCAAACTCCTCTACAGCATCCAGAGAATGTACTGGCAGAAGTCCAATCCCCAGGATCTGCTGAGAACATCCCAGTGCCCAACACCACAGGACACCCGCAAAGGCTCAGTGTCCAAGCCTCCGACGGGTCAGAGCTGTTTTGGCAGCATGCAGAGGACTGTTGTGGCTGATCAGTGTAAACAAAATGTAAATATCATTTAGAATAAAAGTAAAGGCCAGAGTATGACAAACATGGACATGTACAGCCTGTTATTCAACCACGTCAAAATGCTAATGTGTTTATTCTTCTGAGAGCCCACCATCAAAGGTGGGGTGAGGAGTGTGCATTCTAACTGCTTCCATACTGCACTCCACAACATCCTTTACAACACTGATGGAGGCCTTGAGAATTCTGACAAGAACTGCAGTGGGACACATCCAGTCAATGAGTCTCAGATCCGTTGACATGCTGCTGATGAAGAAGGGAAGCTTGCTTTGCAGGGATCAACGCTACCCAACAAGTTCATAAGGTTTATCTCAATAAAAACAGGCCAGGAGTGCATCAGGACCGTGTTTTCTTCAATATTCATGAGGTAGCGTAACGGGAATTGATCCCCCTGGGCCGGACTGTGTTCTACTACAAGGCCCTGAGGTGTATGAAGGAGAACATTCCATGCTGTGCTCCAGTCACAGTGCAGTGATTACACACGTGTTTTTTGGTCACAGCAATACAATTGTTGCTCTCAACCTGCTCTACACAATAGATTTGCTTCACTGTGACTTCTTGCTCATTCCCAAAATGAAATTCAAGTTGAATGGTCGCCGTTTTAACACACTTGCTTGATTCGGTACTCATTGCAGATGGTGCTTGGCATGTTTACATAATAGGACTTCTGAAATGTGTTTCTAGAGTAGCAGCAGTGCTGTGAGCAGCGTATCACTACACTGTCTAAGTCAAGCAGCAGGTTTTTGATTTTTATAGGTACCACATCGAAAGTTTTTGATTTTGTGGTTTGAATAGTCTGTCAGCTCTGCTCATTTTCGGCAGCAAAATAAGAGAACACTATCATTTTATAGGATTTTCCATGAGCTATACTCATTTTATCCATAGATGGTGGTCGGGGGCTGGAGTCTTTCCTATCTGATGTTGGGCAAGAAACAGGATACACTTGGGCACAGGTCTTTCAGAACTGAGAGCCCCCACTTTAAACTCTGAACCTTCCTGCTGTGAGGCGACACTACTTGTTAGTGAGCTCTCTTGTCACTTCTCTTACCAACATTAACACTTTAACTTTCACATTATTTTGTATTTACAAGAACAAACTAGGAATTTAGTTTGTTGGCCTTTTAAGGTAATAACAGCGAGTAGCACATAGTGATTTAACATGTATGTGCCCCTATCGACAACAGAAAAGGTAATAACCTACTGTTTTACTGTGTACACACTCCTATTGCAAAGCAAGGAACTATTATTGTTGCTGTGGTATCTTAAAATGATTTACATTATCAGAATCATGAGGCTTTGTGCTTCCAAATGAGATATAGATTGTCAAATCTGATTCAGATACCTGTCGACACCATTCAGATTACACTGACAGAATTTTCACCTAGCCCGTGTCAACCAAGTGTACTAATAATGGGCTTAAGTATTGCATTATTCTGTTCTTATGTGGAATAACAAAGAATCCAGTTTTCATTTAACTGTACCGTTTAGAGAACACATTTTGGATGCTGCAGATGTCTCTGATCTGCAGCTGCTGGCCTCACCACCTGCTGTCCTGCCATCCCCACCCCAACCTCTCCTGCTATCCCCTCACCCCCAGTCCCAGCCCAATCGGTCGAGGCAGATGGCCGCTCTCCCTGAGCCTGGTTCTGTCTGAGTTTCC
>OMNN01029527.1:0-10146 GCA_900302755.1 Chromis chromis
GTTTATAATTTTTGTCTGCTTCTTTTTGGTTTGTTTCTTATCAGACTGAATGGAAACTGAATCCATTTGGACTTTTGACTGTTAATCGCACTAAATAATCAATTTGAGACTTGGGCCATTTTGGACATACAAAAATTAAATAAGTAATAAACTCATAAGGTATTATTCATATAAACAAATAATAAAAGTAAGTTACACCCTGCAGGTGTATTTATGTGTACACACAGAGAGAATTGACCCCTCAAGATTAAAAGGGGGGCAATGAATGGCTGCCATACTTATTTCAAACAATTTATATAACTTACCAAGTTGCCAAGTCATTTTGATCCTTTGAGCAGGAACAGGTTTTAATTTTAAGCCTCACTAACTATCACACCTTAATAAACAACAGGGTTTAAACATGCACCCTGTTTTCCCTCATGCCTATTATTATTCCCTCACATTTTTATTTTGCTGATTAGGTACAGGATTCAGGCTGCTGCTAGAAATATCAGAATGGTTTTCTGCACACAGAATGTTCATAGTAGGGCTGAATACTTTAGTAATTTCTTACCAAATTTGCAATCTGCAAAGATGGAATTGAGGATATACATTATGAAGTGCAGTGAATTTGACTGCTGAATGTGCAATACTTTACTTTTGATAATTATTACTTTATTTATTAGATAGAACAGTCACACCTTTTGTGGTAATTGTTTTATCTCCTATGCCAATTTAAAGTATAATAGATACATGATTTAGGTAGTTTATATCTTTAAGTTGTCATTCTTCAAATAGAATATGGAGCAGTTATTGTTTTGATGGTGTCTCCTTGTAATGATCCATCACATGTATCACAAATCACAATATCTGTTAGAAAAATCTGCAATTATGTATTTTCCCCATAGTCAGACATCTTCCTTTTACACACTAACTCAAATGCAAAAGCACATCAATAGACAAATGGCTCATTAAATTAACAGAGCTTCCTTAATGCTAACTTTCACACCACTTACTATTATGAGTATTTTAGCTGCTCTAATCAAAGAACCCAGTAGTAACAGATTGATGCTGACAGCTATTTCCCACTTATAAAACCAGTGTTACCTTTGGTCCAACACTCCTGCAGCCAAAACACCAGTAACCTGCCCTCAGCGACCTTCTCCACATGTTTTAACACAAACACTGTCTCTGCATCGTTATTCATTTAGCTTCATAGCACAGCTAGCATGGAGTCCAGCTAAAGTCACTGCATTACGACAGTTACGGCCAATGGTCCTATAAGTCAACTGTCTGTGTCACTTTTATCGCCCTACATTACATGTAAACAACATTTTTTGAAGTCGGACAGCACGCTGGTTCACCCTGAGTGTTGTGTTTCCTACACATGGCGCAGAAAACCTCCTCAAAGCTTCATTTTGACGCAAACCGTCTCCACATGCGGCAAAGTCTGCGCAGTAGTGACTCGAATGAATAGCGTTGCATTCACGTACTGTAGAAACTATACGCCTTACAGCATACTACACAATATATACTACAGAATAAGGACGCAAACGACACTAAATACAAAGTAAACTGCAACTAACTGTGGTAAATATAACACATTTTCGCGAAAACATGTTAATGTAGTGTATATGTTTATGAAATAATGTGATGGGCTGATGCTAAATGCAGCTGTTAGCTAACGTACCCATTTTAAAGTAGGTTGAAGATGCCTTTTCCAGTGTCTTGTTTAGTCACAAAACGGCTAAATGGTCATTTCGTACACAATACAAGAGCGTTCGTGCTATTTTTCTTATATTTAAATGTTTTTTTAATAATACACCTGCAACGAAAACGTCTGTCGTCCGTTATTGGCGTTGTAAGTTACTGAGAGTCCCTGAAGGCAGCAGTATTGTTGTTCCTCAGTCTGCTCTGTGCATGGATGTGTCGAGTTGTTGGATAGTTTGCCATTAGGGGCTAACACACTTTTGCACAGTTCACTAGTAATACATTTGTTAGGCTATCGTTTAACATTAGAACTGCTTAAATGTATTGTAAAATTAGCCACTAGCTGGTGTTTCAACGTTAAAGCTGGAAGCTAGCGTGTGCTGTTATTTAGCAGCAGAAGGTAAACAGGGAAGACACTCAACAGACTGAAACCATTTGGGTAAAGTTAAAAAGCTAGGCGGGTTTTTACACCTCTGAGTGAGTTTGCCCTCACAGAATAGTCTATGATGGGCATGACCACTCGAATAGAGTGTATATTTTTCAGTGAGTTTCATCCTACACTGGGCCCAAAGATAACATATCAGGTAAGTGTAGAGATATTATATTTGGTAAAGTAGGAATCACAATTAGCATAATTATAGCTACTGTCATTATGATTACCTTCATAATTATCATTATTGTTAGCTTCTTTCTTTTTTGACTGTATGTGAAAAGCATTTATAATTTGAATCAATATTTGTATTAATGATAAACTGGATTTTTGGATATATTTAGTCATACAGTGTCTCCTGTGTCCTCTCCTCACAGGTCCCAGAGGAATACATTTCACGGGAGCTCTTTGACACAGTTCAGGTTTATATTATCACCAAGCCAGAACTACAAAACAAATTAATAACAGTGTAAGTATTCTAAATCTGTTTATCTGATTCCTTGCCTTAATCCATTGTAGGGGTTGACTGATATGTTTTTTCAGGGCCAATACTGATTCAGAGTAATTAATAGCTCATACTTGAAACCAACATACATTTGTAATAAAAATGAAAATCTTGCGAAACACTAGTCTGACTCAGCAGATGTAGATCTGCCCATGACAATTGTGACTGATTTAACAAAATACAAACACAGCAGAGTTTTTGTTCCTCTATAGGAGAATGATACTAACGTGTAGCCAGACCAGTGCTGTGTCAGTGCTAGAGCGTCATCTAGCCATGCAAGACTAGAAGATCACAACCTCAAACACAAAGCATTGTTGAAATGCCTTTGTTTATATATGTTTGATTAAAACTTTTGAAATTTTACCCTTTAGTGTTGATTGGTTATTACTCTTTACGTTAAACCAATCAGATTTTGTTTTGGGTGGAACATTGCTTGCAGTCACAGTGTGGTACATGTCTGTGAATGTTCTTAGTCATCCAGGTCATGGTTATCCTCGTAGTTTCAATCGTAGCATCTGGACTTGCTTGAGTTTGTCAAAGACAAGGGGGGAGGCTTGCGACATCACCTCTCACCTGTCAGTATTACATTCTCTACCCAGGAAGAACAGAACCCATTCACACCTGGCCACATAAGGCCCTAACGAATCCCATTGTGAGAGGGAAGGACCTAACGACTCGCATAATGAGGGGAGGGGCAACACTCACCCAGCAGACTGAAGCTTCAATAGTGTTAATGGATCCTGATGAGTATAAAAGCTGGAACTCCCAACCAGTCAGTTTAGAACTGATGGAGCCTCTTGGATGAGAGATGAAACGTCTTCGACAAACTCAAGCAAGTCCAGATGCTATGATTAAAACTAAGAGGATAGTGTGGTAGATGCATTAGAGCTATAGGAGCGCATATTTACATGAATTTATTTTATAGTCAGTCTGAAAAATGCTGAATATCAGATCCAATAATCCATTGTGTTGTTTTGTCTTGAAATCTGTAATTTATTCATGTTTTCTTGGTAAGGGTATATTGCTTTCTTGCCTATATCAAGTTTAACATCATCTCTCTTTTTTAATATACTTATTGTAGCACTGCTATGGGGAAAAAGTTAATCGGCTGTCCTGTGTGCATCGAACATAAAAAGTATAGCCGAAATGCCCTCCTCTTTAACCTCGGCCTTGTTTGCGACGCCCAGACCAACACGTGTGCCCTTGAGCCGATTGTCAAGAAGCTGTCTGGATACCTCACAACTCTGGAGGTACTGAGTGATTCATTGTAGCATCTGTATGGGATTACTTTGATCATGTTGTCTCAGTGAGACATCTTAGAGATGATCCTTTTTGTATTTTTCTGCTTTGTTGTGTTGCAGCTGGAGAGTGGCTTTATATCTAATGAGGAGAGCAAGCAGAAACTTTTACCCATCATGTCCACCCTGTTAGAAGAACTTAACGCTACAGGAGCCTGCACATTACCCATAGGTATTATTTTGTGTTTTACTGTGTATATTACAGTTTAATTTTCTGGTTAGATTAAAAAATAGATGTAAAGCAGCATAAAGATACAGTATAAAGCATTCATAAAGTAGCTTTATGAAGTCTGCTGCAAAGTAAGAAGACATTCAAACTGGGAAAACACATTTGTTAAAAACAAAAACTGAAGTTAAAGTAGAATGTATAGCAGAGCTGTTCTATTAAATTACACTAGATTACACAGGTGTTTCAATAAAGTGGCTGGTGAGCGTATATTAACTTTCACATTGAAAGTACAGGCTTCTGGCAATAAAACGCATGTTGATTGACAGCAACAGTAGTTATCAAACAATTTTTAAAGCTGTCTCTTTTTCTGAGTGTGTTTTAGATGAGTCTAACACCATCCATCTAAAGCTGATCCAGCTGCGAAAGGATCCCCCGATAGTCCAGGAATACGATGTGCCTGTCTTCACCCAGTGCAAAGACCATTTTATTAAATCTCAGTGGGATCTCACCACTCAACAGGTAGGCCTTCACTATCAGTATCAAGTGTCTGCTGATAACAAGTGACAAAATTCTTAGAAGCATTAGAAGAAAGGTCAATGATTAAACTCTTGTTATTGGCTGTGCATGAAGTAATATTCACACGTCTTTTATATCTGGTATTTTATAAATGAAAAGGAGGAATTAGTGTTGAAGAAGGTGTTGTTTGGTACAATAATGTGTTATTGTTCTAATTAATTAACCTTTTTACAAGTTTGTTGTGGTGCTTACTAATCCAGCAATTAAGGCCATGGAGCTTAGTACAAGCCTTTAACCTTCTGCTGTGTGTTGTTTACTACAGATCCTGCCCTACATTGATGGATTTAGACACATTCAAAAAATCTCTGCTGAAGCGGATGTAGAGCTGAATCTTGTTCGTATTGCGGTGCAGAATCTCCTGTAAGTATATTTCAATGAATAAAGCACTACACAAAGTTAAGCTCACACACCGGCAGCATCTTGGTGGTGCCGTCATAGTGGGGAATAAGCCTCTATCCTATTTCTTATCAATGATGGGCAACAAAAAAGCTACACTTAAATCTCCTTTTTCTTCCACAGGTATTATGGTGTAGTGACTCTGGTGTCAATATTCCAGGTATTAAACACTCACTGCACAACACGTTTGACTTTTTCCACTTCAGTTGTGCAACTGTAGTGTGGTGGAATACTTTATGAATGAGCATTAGGACCAGTGTTTGAGAAAAAATTAAATTAACCCTCTGTACAACAAGCAGTTTCTGGGCGTTGTTTCACTTCTCTCCTTTGGTCACTTTATTTACTGCAATATAAAGTCCTCCACCTCTATGGAAACAGCACAACCATAGTTAGAAGTAGAGGGCAGTGGTGGCCTAGTGGTACTGCTTCCATTTTTTATTTGTTTCCATACTTGTGTTTTGTCTGCTCTGTGTAAACACAGCTTGCAGTTCAGCCAAATAGTCCCTGAACTTTTTTTTCATGTGAC
Organism: Chromis chromis; assembly: GCA_900302755.1. NCBI lineage: Eukaryota > Metazoa > Chordata > Actinopteri > Pomacentridae > Chromis > Chromis chromis. The sequence continues at coordinate 5,590 of OMNN01029527.1, forward strand.
TGTAGGTCTAAGCCAAATCAGTCATGGCTTCTCAGTTGCATCAAGGAATGCAGAATATTTTTTTTTCTATTTTACAATATGTAGTTCGTGCAAAGCGTTTATTATTTTGCAATGTTTTAAATGAGACATGTCGAACAAGGTGATTTTGATTAAATATCATGATTTTAAGCTTAGATTTGGTACGTCTTTGGTCTGTCGCAAAGTAAGACAGGTGATTCTTTCTGTTTTTACAGTTTTCTCTGATAAATTATGTAAATTTAGTGATTTTTTAAAACATAACGTGACTGGCAGGTTTAGGGTTCAGAGGGTTAAGTCAAAATACTTTGATAGAAAGATATGATTGTTTGACATAAAACCAAAGGACAGTTTTTATTGAAATATTGTCACATAAATTTCCTACTTTATTCTCAAAATATTAAAACCTTTTTTCTTGTAACATTTATATCATTTCAGAAATCTCTGGTATGTTTTCCTTAACAGTGGCTAATACTTTGTGGTAATTATCTAAGATTGGATTTGTTTTTTGCCTTTTCACCTTTCCTAGTACTCCAATGTGTACTGCACCACCCCCAAAGTCCAGAGCCTCATAGATGACAAGTCCATTCAGGAGGAGTGCCTCAACTACGTCACTAAGCAGGGTGAGTACAGGTCATGATTCGTAAACAGAAGTGTTATCTCTCCTTTATTTTATGATGTTCACTGCACTCTTTTTTCCTGTCACTATCAGGTCAGAAACGTGCCAGCCTGAGAGATGTGTTCCAGCTGTACTGTGGTCTGAGTCCAGGAACTACAGTCCGAGACCTTTGCTCCCGCTACTCGCAGCAACTTCAAAGGGTTGATGAGAGGTCAGTATTGCTCATTTTATCAGTTCCTGAAAAGACATCAGAAAATCATGTCAGAAAATGTCATTATTTATGCTCAGGAGGCTGATCCAGTTTGGACTGATGAAGTCTCTCATTCGACGGCTGCAGAAGTATCCCGTGAAGGTGATCCGGGACGAGAGAAGCAGGCCGCCTCGACTCTATACCGGTTGTCACAGTTATGATGAGATCTGCTGCAAAACAGGCAGGTTTTAAAGCCCTATTTGATTCTGATATAACTGATGGTGGAAAACAAGTGTTCTTACGATGTCCCCATTTAACAGGAATTAGCTACCAGGAGCTGGATGAACGTTTGGAAAATGATCCCAACATCATCGTGTGCTGGAAGTGACATGATGCCGTCAGGCTGGAAGACACAGAGATGCCTCAACCAAAGATGCCTTTAGTGAGGGGAAGAGTTTTACTGGAATAACAGTGAAAATGACGTAGTGTTTTGTAATTTTGTTAGCTTAGTTTTTTTAAAATGCAATCTTCTTTTCATGAAGAACTGGAATCAACATCAAGACAAGTGATGAAGGTGAATTTTATTAGTATTGTGCAAAGGAAAATACATGATTATAACTGGCTATCAGCCCTAGTTACCTGGTTATATACAGTACACCATTAAATGAAACTGAAGCTAAAAATGTCTATTCTGTTACTGGTTTCATACTCAGTTTCACTGTTTTTATTGCTGTGACCTTATTATTAACCCTAAATCATCTTATTCTCATTACATAACCAATGTCCTGACATAAAGGAGGCCATATCTGCTACACACAACAAACACATTAACCTCTGCAGTGAATTTTGGAATTTAATTATCTGAAAATCTTAGCAGCATATTTATTAAACCCAATTAAAAGTAGAATAAACTCTTTAAAACACACTAAATATACATGAAATTGCTTTCATATCTCATTGATGCTGAAGATCCGAAACACGGCAGGCTGGATTTCATAGAATCAAATAAATCGTGTTAGAATAAAACGCTGCACAAAACATAAAGACAAAACAAGTTGACCTTTCAAAATAATTTTGCAGCCATAAAAAATGAGCGTCAACAAGCAGATTTACAAGGTCTGATGTTATCAGACTATGAAAAAATGATGATTAAATAACTTTGAAATTACGATTAGCAATATTCATTTTTCAGTAAATGTCTGTTACTATTATCTGACTATAGTTACATATCAAAGGTTTACTTTACAAAACATGATTGACTTATTACTCAGGCCGACAAAGTCGGGCCGTGGGTAGGGTGGTCACTGCCGTCTGTCTGTATGTATGCATGCGGGTGTGTGGGTGGCTATGTCCGCACCATAACTTGAGAACATACAGAGATAGGATAATCTAACTCAGCACAGATGTTGATCTTGACCTACCCTGGTCACCTATTAATTTTGGGGTCAAAAGGTCAAAGGTCAAGGTCACAGGGCTACCTGCCATGTTTAGGAAGGCATCCGGCGTGGGTCTGCATCTCGCTCATTTTCCTTTTATTTTATTCATAACCCCTTAGAACAAAATGAAGGAGAACCCTAATTTTCAATGGTGCCTAGGCACATAGATTAAATGCAAACAAATAAATAAAAATGAACAGTGCTAAAATGTCAAAGTGTAGGAACTGTCATTTAGACTAACATTAAACAATGGAACAATGCAAAAAAAAAAAAAAAAAGTTTAAATTACCTCAGTTTTGACTGACAACAACAACAGACGTCAAGTTACGCACAAATTAATCAGTAACATTGAACAAGTGATGTATTTTATAATATATATAGCCCATTTTCTGTAGTATTTGACTAATAATAATTTTCTAGCCTACTTTTAACATTTTTAATGCAGTACTTTTACTTGCAATGAGGTAAATGAGTGAATTTAGATATTTTCACCATCACTGTGGACTTTCAGGCAGTTTCGTACCATGTACTGTTCATTATATATCTCTGTTTTATACACATTTGGTTGTAGTTGTTATCTGCAGATCTGCTGCCCCTCTATGGCGGTGAACACAAACTGCTCTGTGCGCTTGCGCTTGGTTTACAGTAACCATGACAACCCCCAGACTCCACGATAACCTTAGCGTCACTAATAAGTCTACCGACGTTGTGCTGAGTTTTACTTATTTATTACCTGCTATCTGACGAAGTACTCTCCTGCACTGACATGGAGACGTCGGTAGTTCTGCCTGTGGAAGCGGAAGGGTTCATTCAAAGTCTGGAAACTTTCTCTCTGAAGGAAATCGGCTCTGAGAGGTGAGGCAGACCAGCTAACGTTGGAAAGAGGGGACTTGGGTTAAGTTAGCTTAGCATGGCTAAAGTCGATAACGTGAGATAAATGTTGAAACCAAGGAGAATAAACTCTAAGAAGTCACTTGAATACATTTTAGTACTGCGACATCAAAAACACATGTTTTCACTGCAATTTCTCTGTATAAATACTTTTATGCTTCTATGCTAAATAGGGGGACTTAAAGTAAAGCAGTGTAAATTACAAACATGAAAAAAGACTAAAAACATGTATAGACTGTCTTCCCAGTCCACTGCACTCTCATCGTCCGCTCCACAACAAATCAGAAAGTGAAAATTAACAGTATATTACATATTATAATAATTAATATGCTGTTAATATTTGCATATTTCGCCATTTCAAGTAAATTTGAATACTTCCTGGACTGAAATCTGTCTGATGTGACTGCAGGGATATACATTGCTTGCAGATCTTGATGTATAGGCTAATTATGCTAATTGGGAGAAAAAAATAATATCTGTGGAAATCTTAACATTTAACCACGACGATCTAGTAAAAATACACCCTTTTCCGTGAGGCATGTACAGTCCAGACTGTGGACAATTAAAATTATAATAAAGTACCAAGTCTCACATCTCTCCAGACAAAAAACATTGTAGGACATACCGCTCTTTAAACACATTGTCTGCCAAGGTTAAGGGGTCAAAAGTAATTGAATTAAAGAGTGCCTGAAGAATTTGACCCACAGACAGTAGATGCTTTGTTTCTTGTCTGGTGATGCTCTCCCAGGCCTTCACTGCAGCCAGCTTCAGCTCTTGCTTATGGTGGAGTCTTTTTGCTTTTAGTGTGATCTCCAGCAAGTGGAATACAACTCGATCAGATGGACATGAGGTGCCTGAGTCGAGGATATTCCACCTCTGAATGTACAAAATGTTGCTGTACACCTCAGGATTCCTCCTATGGCTTCTGTTAGTCAAGTCAAGTCAATTTATTTATATAGCACAATTCAGGCACAAGACAATTCAAAGTGCTTTACAATGGCAAAGAAATTAAGTACAAAGATTATTTAAAAGGTAAACATTAAAAGCATGCAATAAAATCATAGAAATAAAACATAGTTTAAGCAATAAAACCAACATGAAATTTTAAGATAATAAAACAAAGAAATTAAAACAAGGATAAAAGAGAGATCAATAAAATCACTTTAAAAGTTACAGAGCACTGCTGGTATTAAGATAATCAATTAAAAGCAATAGTAAATAAGAAGGGTCTTTAAATAAAAAAGGTCTTTAAAGGAGCTAAGAGTTTCAGCAGACCTGCAGTTTTCTGGAAGTTTGTTCCAGATGTGTGGAGCGTAAAAACTGAAGGCTGCTTCTCCATTTCTGGTTCTGACTCTTGGGACAGAGAGCAGACCTGTACCAGAGGACCTGAGCGATCTGTATGGTTC
>OMNN01029529.1:0-11080 GCA_900302755.1 Chromis chromis
GGTTTCCCCACTAAGTTAAGCTAAACTAGCTTCACATTTATATACAGTATATAGGAATGATATTCGTCTTCTTATCTAACTATAAGCATGAAATATAATTATAGAGGGTTTTCTAAGATGTTAAACTATCACATTATGCACTGGATTCATGCAAGTACTGGTTTTTGCAGCTCAAGGCCACAAAATGAGTATTTTTCTGAGTTTTATACATGAAAAACAAAAAAAGGAAGAATTCTTCCTGCAGCTTGACTCCTGTGAAGATAGATGCCATATCTTATTTACTGTTACTGGTATAGACAAGAAATAAAGTAGAAAATAATCCCCCTTAAGACTGCAAACTTTAGGGATTTAACTAACAATATATAACTTACTAACTGATGAGCTTTAGAGCTGCTAGTGGACTTATGACTCCTGTGACGATACATGCCATATCTTATTTACTGTTAGCGGTAAAGACAAGAAATATTGCTGAACATAATCCCCCTGAAAACTGCATATTGTAAGGTTTTTAAAAACAATATATAACTTGTTAATTGGGGAGTTTTAGAGCTGCTAGTAGACATAATTTATACAAGCGTCGGCTGCTGTTTCCTCAAATCTTTACACTCGGCTAAGCAAAGCTATCTTCATATGTAGCTAGCTAGCTGCTGTTTCTTCCTATATTTACAATAAGCTAAGCTAAACTAGCTTCATATTTGAATATAAGAAGAAAATTCATCTTCTCATTGAACTCAGCAAGAAAGATAATTAAAGAGGGTTTTTCTAAGATGTTAAACTTTCACATTATGCACTGGATTCATGCACGTACTGGTTTTTGGCAGCTCAAGGCCACAATTTTACTACGTGAGAAACAAAAAAGGAAGAATTCTTCCTGCAGCTTGACTCCTGTGAAGATAGATGCCATATCTTATTTACTGTTACTGGTATAGACAAGAAATAAAGTAGAAAATAATCCCCCTTAAGACTGCAAACTTTAGGGATTTAACTAACAATATATAACTTACTAATCGGTGAGCTTTAGAGCTGCTAGTGGACTTAAATTGGATCAAAGCTGGCTGTGATTTTCCACTAAGCTAAACTAGCTTCACATTTATATATATAGGAGTAATATTCATCTTCTTGTCTAACTCTTAGCAAGACAGACAGTCATAGAGGGTTTTCTAAGATGTTATGCAAAGGTTTCATGCAGGTACTGTTTTTCGCAGCTCAAGGCCACAAAAATTTACATTTTTCTGAGTTTTACTTCGTGAAAAGAAATCCTTCCTGCAGCTTGACTCCTGTGACGATACATGCCATATCTTATTTACTGTTACCGGTAAAGACAAGAAATATTGCTGAACATAATCCCCCTTAAAACTGCATATTGTAAGGTTTTTTAAAAACAATATATAACTTGTTAATTGGGGAGTTTTAGAGCTGCTAGTGGACACAATTTATACAAGAGTCATCTGCTGTTTCCTCAAATCTTTACACTCCGCTAAGCAAAGCTAGCTTCACATTTGAATATAAGAATAATATTCATCTTCTTATCTAACTCTAAGCAAGAAAGATAATTAAAGAGGGTTTTTCTAAGATGTTAAACTATCTCATTATGCAATGGATTTTTGCAAGTACTGGTTTTTGGCAGCTCAAGGCCACAAAACTGTGTATTTTATTAAGTGTTTTACTATGTGAGACTCCTGTGAAGATACAAAACGCTGTCAGGCTGTTCAAAAGAGGCTATTTACTCCGTGAAAGCCTGCAAACTGTTATAGTAGTTGTTAAAGGTGAAGCTGCCAGACGACATCCTGGATGCGTTGTGTTCTTTGAGCAGCAGGACGCCTGATTGTTTGTGTTCCTTCCCTCTCATTATCACCTGCAGGATCCCGAGATCGAGAGTCTGGCGGCCATCGAGTCGGAGCTGGAGAACGTCGCCCAGAAGCTCCACGAGCTGCGACGAGGCTGAGATTGGAACAAGAGTGTGACACCGCAAACCTCCTCCTCCTCCTCCTCCTCCTCCTCCTCCGCTTCACCAGCTGCCTGGTTTCCACACATAGAGTGAAGTGAATGTGCGACAAGGGTTTTATATTTTTTTTCCCCTTTCTCTCCTGCGGATGCCACACTGCTGCAAGCCTCCCCGTCCCTCACATAGAGTAGCATACATTAGACACACTCTGCAGCCGGGCGTGCATACTAACAGCATACAAATGCACAAAGTACCACGCATTTAACACTGAGAATCCTCCTCTCGTCTCCTCTGACAATCACCTCCCCGTTTCTTGCTTCTTCTTCTCTTTTTAAAAAAAGATTATTTCATGTGAGGCAAACCCAGGTACAAAAACACACCGACAAGGCGAGGTTGTACAGTTCTAACGGCATGTATACGAGCTCTCCTGTAGATGCTTTCCTGTTGTCATCGAAACCAGTCGACTCTAATCAAGCCAAGGCAATAAGTGAACATTTTTAGCAGATAAGAGGCTGGATTGTAATCTAAACCTGTACTGAGTTTATGTAAGAAAATAAATTAATTTAACTGGAAATCGAGGTGTTTGTTTTTTTTTAGATTTCTATGTTTGCGTCACTTTCATGTCGAATTAAATCTAATCTGGTACTTCCAGGAGTGAAGATTCATTCATGCACTTTATAGATTTACTCACATATTCAGCATCTTGGTGCAGATTAAACTTGTTTCGTGGGCGAAATGAATCACCAGCATGAATATATTCACTTCCAACACACGTTTTCAAACCTCAGTCACTGGCGTTAACATTCTCCGCTTGTTACTACTAAAAGAAGAAAGATTTGAATCATCCAGTGCAGGAAAGGAACACGATGTGGGCAGAGGAGAAGGTTTGTTTGGCAGCTTGAGTAAATGTAGCTGCTTCAGCTAAAAGCGAGTGAGGAGTATCTGCTTGTGCAATCAGGCAGCAAATACAGCAAGTCTGGAGAAAAAAAAACCCTGAATCCTGGGAGGAATTCTGATCATAATAAGCAGATTATGGTTGAAAATCACAATTATGTGGAGGTGGTTTTTGTTCTGCATGTAAATTACAAACAGAAGATTTAGCTCAGGATAATGAAAAATGTTATTAACGATGATTAAAACTCACATTTCATGTTTATTGTGCAGATAAACTTCAACCAGCTGTTCTAGCTCCGGGTCAGACAGGATGTTAAGGTTGTATAGATGCAGTTATTATTTTGTATTTTGGACTCAAAGAAGAGAGAAATGCTTGTAGATGATGGAGAAGTTGTAAAAATATTCCTCCTGATGAAATGCAAAGGGCACCAGATGGCGGCATCAGACCTCTTTCCCAAAGGTGAGTCATGTCTGGAGAACCAACAGTGCCACAAAACATAGACAGTAAATGTAAGTTTAATTGAAGTTCAGGTATAGATTCTAGGCTGTGAAGCATTTCTATAAGATAAGATAAACATAAGATAGTAGGAAGTGCAAAAAACTGTAGTGACATCGGTCGAAAACTATAAAATAAGCAAGAAATATACGAAAGTTCTGTTGATATTGTACAGATTCTTAGAAATTCAGACATTGCACAGGGTAGCAGATTCTTCAGTGAGTTTTAAAATACTAACATCGCATACAAAGTTCCTTTATATGTGGAAAATAATTAATAATGTACAGACTATGAAGCAAACTTGTAACCGGTGGGTCGCCGGTTCGAGTCCCCAGACTGGCAAGAGGTTGAGGTGGGAAAGTGAGAGCGACCGCTTGTCCCAGTCACCACCACTGTGGGCCCTTGAGCAAGACCCTTAACCCTTTAAGACCTGAGCCTCAAAATGTCCACCTGGTCTTTTTTTTTCTTATTTTGATTACAAAAAGGTAAGAAAATGTCCTGTGAGTGCTGATGCCTGTTTTTTCATTGCACTTTACAGCCAATATAGTGTCATTACGGTAATTTTATCCAGCGGATTCCTGGTGGGGCACGAGTTAAATTACCGTAATGACACCATATTGCCTGTAAAGTGCAACGCCTCAGCTTTCAGAAACCATTGGATTTTTTTCCGATAGCACAAACGGTGACATTTACAGTATTCTAAAGTGCGCTAGCCCAAATGTGTCCCCGATGACGCACTGGGACTTAACCTCTGACTGCTCCCCGGGTGCTGCACCGCGGCAGCCCACTGCTCCTAGTATGTATAGTTAAGGTTAACTTTGATTAGGATGGGTCAATGCAGAGAAAGAAGGAACCCAAGGTGATCAATAAAGGTTAGATTATTGATTATGATTATTCAAAGGTTTGTAAATGCACGGATGTTGCACTAGAGTAAATCGTTTGTCTATATGTGGTGACATTTATGTTGATCATGTGATTTTACACAGGGATTATGGAAAGATGTTTTGCTTTTTACTATAGAAATATGACTGCTCTGAATTCTAGCGGCAAATATACTCGTGCTTTCTTCCTTATTAATCTAATTTTATCTCTCGCCAAACAAAAAAACTGAATTATTTGTCATCCTGGAGGAAAAGGAACGATTTCTTCCTCACGAAACAAAAAAACAGGCCATCAAAACAATAAATGTATTCATCAATAGCTTTGTTTTCGCTCTCTTAATGCTCAATCTGTACAGGTCATTTTGTACAGTTAATCAACAAAACAAACAAACCAACAAACCCCAAATAAATCCTTATGGTTTGATTTTTACGCCGTCAAAGGCCAGAAAACATGTGGCCCTAATTTAATCTAACATCTTTTCAGCTGCGACCATGAAAGCCACATTATACAGCTGAACAATGTTGTTTCAGAAAAGCTTTATTGTTTGTGGTTCAGTATGAATGATACAACACACTGAACATCCTTCTCAAGCCACATGTCCTGTGTGGTGCGTCAACGCCGAGCAGCAAATCATGACAGCATGTCTGAAGCAGTTTTTGACAAACAAAGCTAAAAGTATGAATGACTGAAACTAAATAAACGCTCTTACATAAGCTTCTGCTGCAGATGTTGGGCTACAAAGTGCTTTAAAGTGGAAAAGCCTTCAGGAAAGAGGGAAACATGCAGTTGTTTTGCAGCTTCTTTCTCAAATTTGGTGCCTTTTACAAAGTTAAGCACCAAACAAGGACGACATAATGACTTTATAGTGCGTCCTTTTTGTTGTTTCTTGTAAAGAGTCACCTTTAAACAATCCATGGCATAAAAAACAGTGTCCTGACAGTTTGTGTGCCGCTTTTCATGACATTTTTAAAAACAAACATGTCTAAAAAGTCACAATTTATGGCCCCTTTGGCTTTCAATTTTCATTTTGGGACTTTTTTCCATCAAGGCTCGTGTAAAAATGACAAAAAAACACATGCAAGAACGCTTTACAACAACGTTACATCTAAAATATCCTCCTTCAGATCACAGCCTTTTGTTGAAACATCTTTAGATTTGTGTGTTATTCATCTGATTTGTTTTAACTTCCCTACATGCATCTGTACTGTTATGTCTATAAGTAGACTTACAGTAGTGTTTTTACTGGGGGGAACAAATGCCCTGTGTCCCCACCTCTCCGGAAATCTCCGCCCATGTGTACATGTGCATAAGAACTCAGGATTGTCTTTACTGCTTCCAGTCAGTCGCAGTAAATCATGTTACATAAACCCTCAGAACAAAGTGGAAGAACCGAACCACATGTTAAAGACCGTCACATGACTGCAGTGTTGTTTGACTGTATGTTAATCTGCTGTAGTGGTTTTAAGGGAGGTTTATTCACTCCAGCTTCTGCAGGTCTGATGTTGTGACCGAATGAGGCTGATTTCTTCTGGCAAAGTGTGTTTTAGTTCATAAGTAGGTGATGCAAGAAGTAAAACATGGACAAGTGCTGCAGGTTTAGTGTAAAATATGCTTTCAGATGTCAGCTAAAAGGTGTCAAATGTGAAAATTTGAAGACAGAACAACAAGAGAGCTCATGTTTGTATAAAAATATAATATTTTATTTCCAGCTACAAAGTGAAACATGTAACATTTTCGTCACACTTCTCAATAAAATAGTAAAAAATACCGTCGACAAGAAAAAAAAAAATACACTATGGATGCATTTAGAAGCACAGAGACAACATTGGCTTTTTTAAATTAACTTAAACTGTACAAATATACACACAATTTACACATCGACAATAACAAAAACAAAAAGGAATGAAATTACAATTCTTCCAGTCTTCTATTTTTTTTTGTACAACATAGACATTGTGTTGTTCCTCTAGATGCTTTCTTCTTCTTTCTGACCTGAATCAGTAAAAGTCGACTCTTTACATTTCTCTTCTCAGTGCCGTGGCGAAGCCCACCGTGTTCCACATCTAACCCTGAACTCTGCTCACTGCTGCTCGACTTTCTCGTCCACGTGTTGGGGCGGAAACTCTGACCTTTCCTCCACTCGAGGACAAGGCTGAGATTCAGGCCCGACGCACTCGCACAAGCTCACACATTCACACATTCGCACAAGGACACATTGAGACCTGTTTGGACAAGAGGAACACTGTTGGTCTGCAGGTTTCCTCTGCAGCTGCTTCGAGTTTCGCAGGTCTGGTCTTGGACTCATTAGACACCTCATTTACAGAGGAGGTCAAGGTTTGGATATACAGTAAAAAAAAAAAAAATGGACGGGTTTGTAGGAGGGGTTTTAAAAGGGGGAGGGGTGGAAACCTGACAGTAGGTTTGTCAAAAAAAAACAAAAGAAGTTATAGTGCAGGAATCTCTCGGAGCTGCTTATGCAACCCTCTGTCTGAGCCGAACAAAGCAGACACTCAACATCGAGCGTCTGGGCTACTTTTACAAAAGAGAAAATATATACTGAGCTGCAAAAATGAGATGGAAGTTCTGTTTCAAGTCAAAAAGCTGCGATCGTCCCCCCCGGTCGGCTCACGCCATGTCGCCCATCATCTTCTTGTAGTACATGGACTCGAAGATGTCGTTCTCGCCGGGGCAGTTGTGGTGGCAGGCGCAGGACTTGATGAACATCATGTGCTTCTTCATCACCTGTCCGTCGGGGCATTTGAACTCCATGGGCAGGGTGGTGGTCCTGTGGGGGGTGCAGCATCGGCCGTCCAGGCAGACGCCGCAGAACTTGGGCCGGTAGGACTTGGTGGTGGTGCAGCCGGAGATCTCGAACTTCATGGGTTTGGAGAGTCTTGGTGTACGGATGCACTTCTTTCCTTTCTGCAGGGAGAAAAATTAACATTAGTGGACGTTCTCTAAGCAGCCATGAGCGACTGAATGACCTTTTTGTTCCATGAAGACTCACCCGAATGCTTTGCTCCAGCTGGGACTCGCATGGTCGCACCATGCACAACCGGGTCTGCTTCTCCAGGCGGCAATCGCGGTTATCGTTGGTGACCCTGGTGGAAATCCCGAGGCCACAAGTCTTAGAGCAGGCGCTCCATTCAGTAGTCTGAACCAGGCAGTTCTCCCTCATCATGGAGGGATCTGGGCCGTAGGTTTCCTCCTCTCTGTAGGCTGTAAGAAAACACCAGGTTAGAAAGTCCATCCGGATTGCGGAATTTCAAAATAAAAGCTTCACTTAAAAGTACAAAGAAGTGAGACTTACCGGCCAGAGCGGAGCCCATGAAGCTGTGTCTGTAGGGGGAATCACACTCCCACTCCTCGCAGCATTTTCCAGGAACCTTAACCCGTCTGGGCATGGGGCAGTCAGGGCTGGGGAGCCGGATATCCATGGAGCAGAGGGGGACGCAGCCGACAGCTCCGTCCAGGCAGGTACACTGGTATTTACAGCTGCTCTGGAAAGTCTCTCCACTCTTGTACACCATCCCTCCGAACACACAGGTGGCTCCCTCTCGAGCTGTTGTGCAAAAATCACATAAAAAGTCATGAGTCTGCTCAGGTTTAAGTAGATTTTAAGGGCTACAGGTAACATAGACGATGAGGCTCACCTGTGCAGACTCCTATGCGTCTGTTGATGGGAGCCCCGAAGTCGCAGTAGAGGCTCTTGTGAGGGTCGCAGACGTCCCTCTCGGTGCACAGCTCCCCCATTTGTTTGGCGCAAACCCTGCAGCAGCCACAGCCGTCCAGGACCAGGCTGACTCCCGGGGGGCACTGAGGGGGGGCGGACGGACACGAACACTGGCCACTGCACTCCTGACCTGCAGCCTGGACACCCACAAACAAACGAGCTCGGATAAGCATTCATGCAGCACACTAGGAAGAAAGGCTCAAAGCACCACAGTGAAGTCGTTTCTTACCATGTAGGAGAGCATCACGGTGCACAGCAGAGGCAGCAAAATCACGTTCTTCATCCCGGCAGACATCTTCGTATTAAATTCTTCCGTAGAGAGAGAGAGAGAGAGAAAAAAAATCTTCCTTTTTAGTCTCAGAGTTCTTGAGCTTTTCTGATCGAGTCGATCTCTTGTCAAAACTGCAGCTCCGGTCTTTTACTTGGTGAAAGCTAGAGTTTAGCTTCGGTAGAGGAGTTGATCTGAGTTCTGCTCGGGACCAGAGCCGCCTTTATACTCGCTGGCCCTCGCTGCACGTCACTGGGGGCTGAATGGAGAGCCAGCCCTGGACAAACATGGACATACTTGGCATTCTTTCCTCGCTTCCTGACCCCCACTCCAGACATCCCACATTCCTGCCGTCTGAAGGCAAGGCTCTCCTGCTCGGGCCAAACAACACCGTCTCTCTCAGAGCCGGCTTTCATCTGGAATGGGGAGGTTAAGTCTGGTTAGAGGCCTGGGACCCCACACTGGGAATTCCTGAAGACTGACTTCACAAACAGACAGCCGGTACCTATAAATATTAATTTAGCAAAAAAAAAAAAGAGAAGAAGACGAGGAAGAGGCAGTTTAAAAGTGAAGCCACGAATAACTTGAAAGCAGAACAGTTAAAAAACAACAGGTAGGAGCTCGTTAAAGAAAGCGTGACGATTAAATAAACCGACTGATGTGTAAGAGGCGGTTGAGGCTTCCCAGCATTCCTCAGCTTCAAAGGTGCTCAGGCAGCCTGTACTTTAGCAAATTAACAGCGAGCGGTTGGTGGAGAGGAAATTCATTAAGTGGAGCTGGTTATCTGTCAAGGTGCCGTCCTGTAGCTCCGCTCTCGGTGCTCGTGTGGTCACGTCTGGAGGCATTTTTCTGCTCTGACATCAGTCTGGCTGCAGTCGGACACATTATGGACACAGTATGATCTCTTTAGCATGAACACAGCGCATGATATTTGGGCTCCATCTTATTCCCGTGTGACTTTTCCCGGTGAATTTGTTCTGTCGAGAGAGACTCGTTTAACAGAAGCTGTGGTCAAAAAAACTATTTGGATTCTTTTGCTTTAGTAACAGTAGCAACACCAAAACATACAAATACAGCAGTACAAGTACAAGTCTTGCCTTAAAATCCAGGCTAAGTCGGTATTAGCAGCTACACTTAAACTAGCTAAAATCGTCCTTTATGACTCATATATTCACATTTATTACAATATTAGACTGTTAACGCTGCTGCATAAATACATAAGTACAGAAGTGGAAAGCAACTAAGTGCATTTACTCAAAAACAAATTCTGGGTGATTTGTACATCACGTGAGTATTTCTACTTCAACTCAGAGTCCATTCCACTACATGTACAGTCACTTTGCAGATTTACTTTAATAACACAAAATATAGAAAGAAATTCACAAGAAAGTAGTTAATATTGAAGTCATAAACACATATTTGTAACACAATTATACATTATAATAAAGAAAAATGCAATTTTGGCACCTTAATTGTAATTTGATGCTACTACTTTTGCATTTTTACTTACAAAAGAGTATTTTTTCACTGTAGTATTGCTACTTTTACTAGTACTTTTTCTATCTTTGCGTAAGTAGCATTTTATTATAGTAGCTGGTTGAGATGTAGCTAGTTTTATTATATACAGTTTGGTGGTGCAATCCAGACTTTTTGAGGCTCTTCTAATGGGTCACAAGATAAATGGACTGAGAGAAAAGTAGACTACTGCACCTCTTTTTGGCTTCGTTTTTAGGCTTTGGAAAATCTAGATTTTAGCCAGTTACAGGTGTTTTCAAACAGACAGATGAGATATTATAACAACAAAGTCCACGGCAGCAGTAAGATGTGATGGTACAGGATGGCTTTTACTTTGGAGAGTGACCTTTAATTGCTAAGCTTGGCTAACTTTGCACATTTGAATCTGTCTACTGCAGCTTTAACAACACACAGATAAGCCAGATATGCTTATTTGTAAGGAGTCAAATGCCAAAACACTGACTTTATCTTTAAGTATGCATTGTTTTTTGTACTTCTAGAGGTTCTAGATGTTAGCAGCGAATCCTTTGGGTCTTTTGGGTTGTAGGGTGGCATCCTGTAGATGCTCAATAAGATTGGGAACTGTAGAATTTGGAAGCTGGGGCAACACTTTAATATGTTTGTTGTGTTGCTCAAGGCGTCCATGAGCAGTTTTCTAAATGTGTTTGTCTGCAACGATGTTTAGACGGGTGCTACGTGCCGAAGTAACACCCACATGACTGCAGAACCCAAGATTTCCCAGCATAACATTGGATTGAAATTGGTGCCAGATTTGGAAATACTCAGGTGATTTTTGCAAACTAGAACCAAAGAGTCTTTTGGCAATAAGACTGCAAATCATTTTACCGGAAAATGATCCACTATCACCTCAATCATCAGTTATGTGGAACTGCAGTCAACAGGTAACAGAGTATGTGTGATACAAGATGACCCTGATGGTTACCTGAGCTGAATAAGCAGCTCAGCCGAGGAATTACAGGAACAAAGACTAATGTCCGCGGTCTTAGTGGTGTTTCCCGAAATGGACGTTTGTTGATTCGAAGATTAGCTTTTTCTAACTTCCCGAAAAAAGGCAACATTTTTTAGAGGATTCTGCAGAAAACTTTAGTCGGGCTAAACGCTGATTAAAAATCCAGAGTGAAAGAACAAAGCCAACGTGCTGCTCTGACTCCTCACCTGCCTAATGAGGTTTAGTCTATGAGCGACTTGAAAGTCCAGGTGCGCCCAGTCCCCGGCCAGGCTTATTTTACTACATCAAACCCCAAAGTGGAGGATTGCAGGAAAAAGGCTAGACGGAGGTTTGTGTATTTTTTTTCTTCCTTTTTCTAGAAGGGGGCGGAGGGGGGG
>OMNN01029532.1:8312-21396 GCA_900302755.1 Chromis chromis
TATATATATATATATTATAACTGATTCTGTGCTCAGTCAGCAACAACTGCTTTTCTTATTTAATCTGCAGATAATATATTGGATTTATTGATCAGGTAGTAAAATGTCAGAAAACTGTGAAAATCACAATTTCAGAAGAGTCAAAGAGAAGATGCCTTTAAATGATCTGATTTGTCTGACGAACGATCTAAAACCTAAAGATATTCAATTTGCAATAATATGAAACAAAGAAAAACAGGGAATTCTTACATTTGACATGCTGGAGCCAACAATGTTAACCATCCTTGCTGGATAAATCATTAATCACTATGACAATCAATTTATCAGCTATCGTCTTGTGAGACTGACTTCAGCTACAGCTACAGTAAATAACAGTGCTGCTGAACAACAGTGAAACCTGGAGTCCGTCACTTTCATCTGAACAGCGTCTCACAGTAAATTACAGGCCTCATCCTCGACCTCATGACCTGTTGAGAGAATAGCTACGCAAACACAAACACGCTGCACTCATCATTAAAACATACAGGCGGCCGGCCTGACAACAAGCATCCAAGTAAACACAGTGTGATGGCTGGTCCCAAGGCTAGCTATCCTCCCGGTTTATGGTTTCACATTCCCTTTGACCTGAACTCATGGCCCACTACCCACTTTTAGGCCCTGCTTTATTTAGCCCAGCAAAGGCCACAGCAGCAGACCTCAGGGGTTAATGCATATACATGCATGGCTGAGGCTCTGTGGGAAGATATATGGCTTCGGAAAGGGTGATGTGTGAATGTCGACGCACAGCATGAACATTGCTGCCTTTTCCCCGAGGTACGGTATGCGTTGGTGTCATTTAGAGTCTAAGATTTACTTTTTAAAAACAAAAAGACATAAAAAGTTAACCTTAAAAGTGACGGATATTGTTAGCTTTAGACAGAACCTGTCATTTGTCTTATATTTATCGCACAGATATGAGTGTTATCGATCTTTTCATCTAGTAAACAGATTGTCACACGATTTTCTGTAAATTTAGATTTAAAAAAAAGCAGAACACAACTGTCAGTGACCGTCATTATAACACAAAAAACCACCATCAGACATTTACAACTCAGTCCATATGCTGCAGGCATGTTTTAATATTCCCATTGACATTATATATAGATAAATTCCACACAACTAAAAGGTTTGAAGCTGTAGCAATGAGGAAAGACAGATGTGGACATAGAGATAGAAACAGAGGAAGGTGTGTCAGGGTGTGAAGAATTATGTCTCCTCAGACCAACTTTTTCTCCAGCTCTGCTTCCTGTGGTGCGTCTCCTTCTCTGCGGCTTTGACAGGAAAATGCAACACTTTTCTAACTTAACTTAACTTTCTTGTATTCTGATCTCCCCTGTTCTGTGCATTATGTCCCTTTAGGTTTGTTACTTCTTGTGCGCCTGCCACTCCCTGTTCTCATTTTTTCCTCTAAATTCTCTCCATCTCATCTGCTCACATTATCATCTGAAAACACTGTTCTCTCTGCCTGTCCACGGCCCCCGCAGCTCCACAAACAACACCATGACTCACAGCATTTTGGTCAGTTTCTGCCACACCCAACAGGGAACAAAATACAACAATGGTCATCATGATAACATGAAGGAAAAGGAGAAGGAGGGTAATTATGGAAGCAGTGTGGTGGCTGTCAAATGAGAGCAGGATGAGGATGGTTGCAGAGTCATTATGTAGTGCAAGCAAATTCAGCTCACAGCTCATAAATTATAAATGTTCCCAACCTGAAGACAATGAAAACCTGCTTCATCAACTCTTAAATGTCAGTGAAATTTGTTGTTGTTGTCTGTCAGTGAGGGAGGACGAGGAATTAGCCTCCGATTCTTGGTAGAAGGTAGCTTAAAACCGGCAGAAAATTAAACTGAGGTTAAGAAGAAAACTAAACAGCGATATTGGGTTGGGTCACCAGGCAGCAGTGGCACATGCCTTGAAAGTCTGAGGAGTGAAATTTAACCTTCTGAACCCAAAAAAGCCTACTGGAAGGTTTGTAGGGCATGTTTGTAGGGCAATTTCCCCACTATTCTTGAACTACTCATCGAGCTATTTTATCAAAGTCAGTTTATTCTGCACATCCAATTACTTAAAAAATGGCCAAAAATAAACCATTTGCTCTAATCAGATTCTGTAAAAAACAAAATATTCTGCTCTCCTTAGTACAACCATGAAGCTATTAGTGACTCTGCTGAGACCAACAGGCACATGACAAAAAATCAGGGACTTTTTGGCTGAACTGTGCTGAACTGCAGACTGTATTTATACCAAGCAGATAGGAGTAATGAAACAAATGAAAAATATTATGTAGAGTCATGTTTTTTCCAGTACTGGTAACACCTGTGGGCATTTGTACGTGTTGATTCCAGGTTGTTAGAATTTTCGTAAAGGAAATAATTAAAGAAATTCAACTTTCATTTTTCCGTTATTTATGGCATAACACTTTTTCTCTACTTCCAGCCAATGTTGTAATGCTTCCATAGAAGTGCAGGACTTCATATTGCAATGACAAATGAGCCCACAGTGAGTAAAAAATGTGTCATGTGCAAGTAAATGCCCCCAAACTGCAAGGAGGTCAGAGGGTTAACTCTGAGTGTGTTTACACTGCTGGTGATGTGAGTCAGTCATGAGAAACAGGACACATCACCAGTTACTGTATGTCCCCTAATATACTGCACATTTAAATGCTTTTTGGAGCGTGTGTTTTTTAATAAATGTGTTTATTTGTTAGTCTTTATCCAGTATGTGGTGTATGAGTGGGCTGTATAGACTTGACCCTCAGCATACTGCTGCTGCAGATTCACACAGCTCTATATAAACACCCAGATCTTTCTCGCTCAAGCACTGAAATAAATGACGATGCTCACATTACTGTGGATAAGATGTCCCAGTGCAGCGGCTGAGGACAGTTTAAATATCTCTGTCCAGTATCATTATGAAACAGAAATAGTCCTCGAACATTCCTGATGTCAGGCAAGTTCCTGCCTGGACAAGAGGCAAATATTTAACAATGAAAAAAGGAAAGCAAGCAAAGTGACTTAATGCATTCCTGAGGCACATTTATCCCCCCGATACAGTCACATTACTTCTTTCTTTGAGTATGTTTGCAGGGCATTTTGCCTTTTTTCTTTTGATAGTATCTGGTAGAGTGACAGGAAATGTAGGGAGAGGAAGAGGGGATGACATGTAGCAAAGGTCCTTGGCCGAATCTGAACTGAGACGAGTGCATGGTGCTTAAACCATTATTAAACCTCGAAACTAGGCCACAAGCACGACCCTACCAGTGCAATCATATGAAAACCCCATTGGAAAAAGCAGTTTACAGAATCATTCATTTATTTCATTCCTGATAATACATGTGGGCAAATTGTTTCTTAGAAAAAATGAAAACATTTAGATGCTTAAACACTAATTCTGAATAAGGACTTTAAAAGACAGAAATAGAATTAAACAAAAGTGTTTGGTTCCAGAAGTGACAGCCTTCATGTCTGCTACCTTTAAACACAAATATATTTAGTCTTTACTTATCATTTACATAACTACTGTACCTCCTCCAATAAAGTCCCCTCTCGTATATTAATTTCTGTAATATTACATAAACAAAATGCCTGAGAAATATGTGAAACACAATAAGCACCACTGCGCTGATTTGACCAAACTTCAAAGGCTCTACAGACACTGATTCAGCCTCTAAATAAACATGAAAAGAATCAATTTCCTGTGTTTATATCTGCGCTTTTTCATGTGATCTGATATACACAGATCCCCTACTGGATTACACAAACTATCTAAAACGGTTTTCCTGCAGCTCAAAAAGAGGAGAGATATGGGATGGACAGGGATTTACAGTTTGTCAGGAAGGAGCTCTTTCATCCCAATTCATTATTACAGCTTCCAGAAAAATGATGTAATCCTCGCAATCTTGAGTTTTCGGGAACTTTTCAGGAACAACAGTTTTGTTTTTAGCTTGAGAGGTTAATATATACTGTTCAAATGTTCTTTAAAGAGATGACCGATTAAGTATGATTTTTCACTCGACTTAGAAATAAAATAATATGAAAAAGTTATGTGTTCTAGTTAATAACATTGATATTTTCATATATCTTCCATCACATCAACAGTGAACACAAACCATTTTAGTAGCATTTCCTTAAAATCTAAATTGTCTTTAGAAAGTAAAGATTAAATCAGTTGACAAGTATATTACAGCTCACTTAAATCAGACCTTAAGTGACTAAATTAATTACTGCACAACCCAAACTCAATAATTCTGCAGCACTAATGACTGAAAGGTTTTCAGGTCTGCTCTGAGGTGAAGACATTTGGGCTACAATAAGTTTGTCTAGGAATTTCTGAGCTGTGCAGCGTTCAATGTCCTGTTCTGCCTCAGCAGAGGAGAAAGCTGAGGAAGCAGAAAAAGCTCCTTAATGTGACTTTTAATCACCCGGAACAACCTTAAATATTGCTGGATAACTTTAAATGCTGAATCGGTGAGCAGTCAAGGTGTGGAGGAAACACTGAAACGCATCAGCTAACTTCTCACTGACTTTAAAGGCACTGGATCTGACCACTGACCTGCTACAGAGAATTGTCACCATTAAAGCTATTATTATTTTCATTACTAAGTTTACCTGAGAATAGATTTGCAATACATTTTTAATAATTACAGTAACTTCCACCCCATCATTCGCAACTTTATAAATCTCACGTCACATAAGAAACTATTTTAGTCATAAAATGCTACAGTCATCACCCATTTTATTATTAGGTACAACTACTACCTCATCGTCTACCTCTGAGCTGCTGCTGTAACTGCTAAAGGCTCATGTACTCCGAAATAAATGGAATGACCGAAGTTGAAAAATTACAGGCAGCAATTACACAACTCTGATTAATTATTGATTAACACGTGTGGATGATACACGGGTTTGATTAACTATTTGTGCGTTTAGGCCTGGGTTAGTTTTCGTGTGGATGGGGCCTAATAAAACTCTAAAAGACAGCTGCTTTTTTGGAATTCACTTTATCCTGTAAAACCTCCACAACACATACATTTCATATTGAACCAAGATCATCAGTTTGCTTTCATAGTGGCGCCCAGATTCCTGACATGTTTCAGGTTTTAGCCTCTTAGTTACTGGGTGTGAACGTGAGTGAGAATGAAAGTAAAACTGTGTTCATTCCAGATTAGAATATAAGTTCACCCACTTTATTTCTCATACTTAAAGAGCGCATACAGTTTTATAATTATATTTTGTGGGGGCATTTGACGCATTCATTAATTTGCTGAAAATAAGGCTCAACATGGGCCTTTAATGTTCAAAAAACAAAATATGTGTCTCAGTATAGGGACGTAGCTCTAGCAGATGTGGCTCTTGCAAGGAAATAACGTCAGATTGTAAGGAAGTTGCTTATTTGTTATTTGAGCGTGTTCTAAACTACATGCTAGGCAGGCATTATGTAAATGTGTTACATGGTGATGTAGATAGGTTACGGGAAAAAAGCCTGGACTTCAAACAGGGCATTTCAGGTAGGTAAGGAGCAGTATTTTTTTGTAGTGTGGACTTTTGTAAGTTTACATGCACCAAAAAGCTATAAGCACACTAAAAGGAAGGGAAAACTCAAAATGCATAATATGGGCTCTTTAAAAGACCACTGAACCCCAACTATTATTATATTCAGCGTGTGACGATCTAACGAGAGGGAGAAGGTATTGAGTGAAAGAGACTGATGACGTAATGCAGATTTCCTTCTCTAATTAAAAGCATTTTAAAAGTATCTGTGTGCTGCTATTTTAGTAATTAATCGAACTGCAGAAAAAACTCCATGTGAGATCTCAAAAACAAACCTTATCACAGACGTTGTTTTTCTTGTCATCAGGAAGGACTCCCACACTAACATCTGCGTCACAGCACTATGACAAACTGTGTTCAGTCTATTCCTCTGCAGATCCATTCACTGAAAAATGACACATTTCTGAATGACAGCAGCTCTGGGAAACACGTGACTCGGCCAGGAAACACTAACAGGGATGGACACTCTTTAATTTAGGGGAAAATTCAATTGTGCTGTAAACGGATTAGCTCTAACGCAGAAGCTGTGCAGTGACAAATCACAGAACAATCGATGGAGCACAGCTGAGCGTCACAGCAGGCAGCTGGTACTAAATGTGCGGCAAAGAATGGTCTCCTTGTTGAAACAGTTGTCTAAAAAAAATAAGATTCTTTGGTAGTGAAGAAGCAACACGTTGAAGTGATTCAGCACATTTTTTAAAAGATGCTCACCAACTCTGCATGCTGTAATTTAATTATCATTATTATCACTATTTTTATTGGGGTTTTGGTGTGTTAAAGGACCTGCTTTTAAAATTATATTAAATTTTCCAGTATCAGTGTAGAAAACATACGTGCTTGCTAATAACATTTTTATTTGTTCTTCTTTTATTTTATTTTATGCGAGAATCTCAATTATTGTTGGGGCTTTTCAGAACAACCTAAATAAGGATTTCAGATGAAAACACACACTGTTGCACACAAACATGTTGCATAAATAATTTACCATCCTATGCCATTTACAGCTTGGATATCTGCAGCAGAAAAAGAGTTTACTCAGAGAAAAGGTAATAAAACTCCATCCTTTGTCAGAATTGCTTTTTTGGAGTAAATGCATGGTAGATGATTTATATGTTTTAGCTCAAAAGCTACACCTTTAGACTGAAAGGGAGTTTTGTTTGTCTTCATCTGATTCTTTTTCACTCTGCAAAATATTGTGATTCTCAACCTCAACACCGCCGGTGACACACGAAACACACAAACTAAATTACACTGAGGGTTACACGTAAACACAGCATGAGAAGAGCTACTGTACATGACCACCGAGGCACCGAGATTGCCAGACCTTATATTTAGTAGCTTCACAGGGATCAACAAATCGGAGCTTGTGGACGGCAAGCTCTAATCATGAAGGCCTTGATCAGCAGGACGGTTTGAAGGTGGCTGCAAAGTAGCAGTCAGGAGGCCTGTGTTTAAAGTCATTAAAAACACGTCAGGGAATTATGAATGAGCTGGGACTTTGAGCACGTCTTTAAAATCGTCATGAGTGAGCTGACGTGTCTGCACGGTGTGCGCATGAGGCGTGTTATTATATCAAAGTGTGGCTTAGCTTTCACTGACACGCTCATCTCATCTGTAATTAGCCCACAGCTGCGCTTAATGTAACTCACACCAGCAGATTTCATAACAAACAGCCAGAAACGAGCACTTAGATATGGGAAAAACAGGTGAAAACACACAAGCATGTTAATCAGAGGATGTGGAATCTTCTAAATGAGCTACACTGAATCCTAAGATTGTTCAGATCAAATATTATGACACACATTGGGAGTCTGCAGCTCTGCAAAATCTTGTAGATATGATTAGATGCTCTGAATTTTATAACAAGGCAGGAAATTATCAGAGTGTGTTTTGCTCTTAGAGAAAAAATTTAAAGTTTGCAGTTGTTCACACTCATCAGGGTTAAACGCCTCGAACAGCTGCCACCGAGCAACAACTCAAAGTTAGTGTCAGTTCATGAAAATACTGGAATCTTTCCACGCTGGCTATCCAGGTAAAGGCGAGGCGATGATTTGTAGTTTTGCAAACAGACTTGTTGTGTGTTTTCCATTGAATCACCAGAACGGGACAAGACGTCTTTCTGCCGAGAGGAAAAAAAGATGCTCTGTGCAACCTGGTCGACACAGGAACAAATACCCAAACATTGAGGTCACTCCCAAAACAGGAATAGTTGGGTTAATGGGACTCTGGTTTCAACAACCTGGCAAATATGCAGCAAAGAGGGCGGGAAAGAAAAAAATCTCACACATACAGAGTCCTGCCAAATAAAACGTGCAGGAAAGCTGGGCGGGCTTTTTAAAATCCAGCAACATCCGAACGGTGAGTCAGAGCCAAACAAAATCAACTTTATGTACGAACAGGGAAACGCCCTCTCTAGCAGAGAAAATACATTCATTCAAGAATTTCCTCATCAGGAGCCTGAGACTCACAGAACTAAGGCTATGTTCAGACAGCAGGCTAAAGTGACCCAAATCAGATTTTTTTGCCCCTATGCGACCTGTATCTGATCTTTTCATGACAGTCTGAACAACACAGATCCGATTTTTTCAAATGCGACCCAGGCCACTTGACAGTGTTTTACTCCATATCTCACACAGCACTGCGTTCCACCTTCCCAATGCTAAAAGATGTTTTCTTCTCCTATGACTCATGTCTCACATGCCAATTAGTGGGGATCCAGGAAGGAGGCAGATACAGTGGCCGGTTTGTGAAATCCGCCTCAACGCACGGTAACCTGAGACCTTCACCTTGAGTCAAAACACTCCGGCAGAGTGGCGGCCAGTATGGAAGTTATGCTGCACACAGTCCGAGTACGTGCACGTTACAACATAAAGGGCTGCTTGTCAAGACATAATAAATAAATGCCTCGGTGGTCCTATTTAAAAAAGGAGTAACTGTCATGTCTTCTGCATGTTACCGGGAAAAACTGCGCGCGTGAATCATTTCAGATGTGTTAAAAAGGGCGAGGTGTGTATTACAGGAGAAGATGTTGAGGACAGTTCACCATTTTTTTTTTCCACATTTAGTTTATAAAATCCCTTCACCAAAACCCAAAGATATAACATTTACAAACATTAAAACATGTGAAAAGCAACAATTGTTGTTGTTGTTGTGTTTTTAAAATCTGGAACCAACTGATGTTCAGCATTTCCAAATTCTGAATTAATCCAAATTATTATTAATCCATTAAGCACCTCAAAGATGTTATTAAAGGCTTTTGAAATCACCTTCTGGTCCATCATCTCACAGAGACAATTATTAGGGGAAATATTGTATTAAGAACGTCAACAAACTGAATCACTTAATGTAAGTATGCCTGAACCTTATGTTATTATATCATATTCAATCTCCCTAAGTTACTAGAAAAATGCAGATTTTATAGTATAAATATGCCAAATGTACCACTAAAGACTAAACAAGAACAGGACAAACAGTACAGACAGACTGTCACATTACCATCTTCCTTTCTGCTTGCTGTCTTTCATCACAACGGCGGCATTTTCCGAAATGATCCAAAAGAAGTGATGATCATCTACAAGGCTGCTGCTCCTGCTCGGTGGCTGCTGGACCAAAATAAAATCCATTCTGCCCAGACACTCGCTCACAGCTGAGTAACTGAGGACAACCTCAAGCCAGCTGGATGAGCATTCGTCAAGCTGGTCCACACAGAGGCTCTGATTTGTCTCCTTCTCTCTGGTTTCTACTGTGCACTTTCTGCTTTTCTGTATCTCTGTGTTTGTTTTCTCCCTCTCGCAGCACCTCAAGTGCCGGCGCTATGTTTGTCTGAGAGAGGGAGAGTGTGGCCAAACATGAGGAGAGGAGAGGAGAGGAGAGAGAGAGAGAGAGGCAGAGAGGGAGGGAGAGAAAGAAGCAATCCTCGCAGTAATACCAAGTACATGCAAGAGCAAATTCTCAGATCTTTCTCTGTGGCATCTTATTACACTGTGTACACACACACAGGCTCAATATGGCAGCCGTAATTAATTCATAATGCCAACAAGGAACATGATCCTGGATACCGACGAGTCAAAACAAAATGACACACTGATTCAGAG
This sequence comes from Chromis chromis, assembly GCA_900302755.1. NCBI lineage: Eukaryota > Metazoa > Chordata > Actinopteri > Pomacentridae > Chromis > Chromis chromis. Next base: position 18,001 of record OMNN01029532.1, read on the forward strand.
CGTGTGTGTCACTGTTAGATCACTGTACAGTAAATCTGATCACATTATAGATGCTCACTGGGAAACTAAAAGCTGGTACCATTAGGGTTAAACATCAAAATGTAGGTTTAAGTCTTTTTGGTTGGGTTTTTGGTGAGAAGTAGAGTTGAGGTTAGGCACGAAATTCTTGTGCCAGATATGGCTCAGAAAAAACAAGATGATATAACATACGAAATGCAGTGCCTAAAAAGTAGAAAAGCAATAAGATAGACACCAATCAGCCAGAACATTAAAACCACTGACAGGTGAAGTGAATAACATTAATCATATTGGTACTATGTGGTGTTCTGCTGGAAAACCTTGGATTCTGGCATCTGTGTTGATGAGACTTACACACCCAAATAAACATTGTCCCAGAACAAGCACACTCCCTCATGCAAATGGAAATCCCAAATGTCACTGGCCTACCCTCGCAGGAAAATGCACCCCACCACATGGCAAGAACATTCAGGAACATCTTTGAGGAACATGACAATGGCCCTAGATGTTTATTTGACCTCCAAACTTCCTAGACCCCATTCTGATCAAGCATCAACAGGATGCAGTGGAACAAGTTTGATTGACAGAGGCCCCACTGCACAACCCAGAGTACCCAAAGGATCCACTGCCACTATCCTGGTTCCAGATCCCACATGAAACCCTGGGAGGTCCTCTTGTCCATGCCCAATGGTTCAGAGCATTTTTAGACCACATAAGGGGGACCAACACAATATTAGGCAGGTGGTCATAATGTTATGCCTGATCCGTGTAGAGTCATGCAAATCTATGTAAAGTCCTGTAACAAAAACTTTTTTTCTTTTTACTTTTATGTATGTTGACACACCATTAACACCAAATGGCTGCACTACAAAGCAAGTTTAACATAGCCAGGCTTTCTTTGCATTAGCTGGTTCGACAAAACCTAAATTCCCAGGCAGAGATAATAGGTATTATTAATAATAATAACTTTATTTGTATAGCACCTTTTAAAATGGTTATGAAGTGCTTTAAAGTAGGAACAAATAGTTTAGAAAAGTCAGTAAGATCCCATAAAAACACAGTGAAATTGTGAGAGTAAAAGCAGCAGTTAAGAATACCATAAGGTAAAAGTGAGTTCAAAGAAGAGATTTAAAAAAGGACACCAAGTTTGGCGTTCCAGAGCTTGGGGACCTGAAGTCGAAGGCTCGTTCACCTTTAGTGACCAAACAGGACTTTGGAACCTTCAGAAGGGCCCTGCCACCGATTAGATTAGGTGGTTGTCAATTCTATATGTTTATATGTTATTTCTTCACCAGGCTTTCATCTTCCTCTGGTCCCAAGCAGCCACAGAACGCATGTGGTGGAGTTCAGACCATCATTTATATTTTTTACATGAATGAGGAGTTCAGTCTGAAATAACCAAGATAACCTGACCAAAAGTAACAAACCTAGATTCAATCACTTACTTTCCTGAACGACTAAAACAGAGAAAACGGTTTTAAAAAATGGGAACAACATGTCACTGGGCTCTTTCTTCTGTAAATAATGGGCCAATTGTTCTGCAGCCTACTTCACTAAAGAGGAACAGGGTGTTATAATGGAGAGCTATGAAAAATATCAAAATGTATTCAGAGATAAAGCGCTGTTACTGCACAGGATGGCACAGAGGAATGCTGGTAGGAAATTGTTGATATATTTACTTTGTCACAGAGTCCACTCAATGCCTGCTGCTTATTTTTTAACATGACAGCTGCACATTAGAGCTTATTCATTCAAACATACACAAGAAGTGCACTGAGGTCAGGAACTGAGCCATAATGAAGGATAAGTGGAAATCACCTTCATTTCTAGTGAAATGTATGCTGTTAGTTGAATATTCTCTGTGATAAATAGGAATACACCTATCAGTTTTCTAATCTGTGTTCTACATGCAGACTAAAACCAAACATTAAAACATATCATTGTATTTTCTGCCTCATCAGCTGAATACATGTATGTCTCCTTGTCAACACAAGGTACAGTTTTCCTACTGTAACTGCACAGCTTCATTCAGTGGTATTACTGACACATCTTTGTGGTTATTAGTTAAAAACACAAGAAACTAACTAAACAAATATAGAAGGAAACATCTTTTTAGCATTTTTATGCCTAATTACTTTAAATTTTCATTCTGTTTATTTTATTATTGTTGTAATTATTAGTATTATCATCATAATTTTACTGCTGTATATTGTAAAGGCCACAATATAAAATGTCCCTATTGCATTTATTAATCACTCACTTTTATATAAAGCCATTTATACATGAATTGTGCGAGAAACATAGATTATTATTATTGTTATTATTTATATTTTTATTATGATCAAACAAGCAAACAAGTTGATGCACACCTTTACAGATATAATGAGTATTTTCATTACGTAATTTTGTACAGGTGACAGCTAAACGTAACTTCCAACAGCTTCTAGTAATTTAACACTGTTAAGAGTACATTTGTATACGTTCATGAACGGGCAGATATACACCGATACTGTAGATGAACTTATTTAGATCAATAAGTGGACATTGAAGCGGTTTCTAACATGTCTTTTGAGAGAGAAAAAACAATGGTATAATTATGCAGACTGGACATAAATACCTATACCTTATCCTTTTGAACTACATGTACAGCAGCATATATTGGCAGGTTTCAGGCTCCGACAAAGGATTGAAAAAAGAATCCAAAAGCATTTCACTTTCTGGCATTTCACCACCCCGTGCAAGCTCATAAATCAGGGAGGAATCAGCCACCTTCCCAGAGGGCTAACAGCTGGCCAACACAGAACAGCTTGATACGCTCAATGCTGTCAGTGTGGCAGCAAAACCTCCACAGAATCACTCTTCCTGTCACAAGATCATCGAGAGGACGAGGCGAGAGAGGATTTGACAATGTGAATGAGGAAAAAAAGAAGAAGAAAGAGATGTATTTGCTCTGAGGGAAACGAAGACAAAGCATATAATTCAAAGTGACAATGAAAGAAGGCCACTGTGGGTGCTCTTTGAGCTGAAAAGATGCGTGAATACTACCAAAACATCACATTATTCTTGTTTAAACTACTTGCCATTTCATCATTGTACAACCAGCACTGCTCACTGAAAAACTGTCATACATCTCTCGGTACAATATTAAATAAATGATGAATACTCTGAACTTTTAAAATACTCTGTGCAATATTATTTATGCATATACTAGAACATACTCTACATAGGTACTTTTTCTACTTACATAATACCTGTGCAATGTAGATAACAATCTGTGCAATATTAATACTTATGTCAACATTTCCATTCATGAAAGAATATGTGCAATACCACTAACATGTGCAATAATGTTCTTTATATAATTAGTACTTTATATAA
>OMNN01029532.1:30459-53765 GCA_900302755.1 Chromis chromis
GTGTGGCACTGAAGAAAGTCACACTCCACTTCAACACTTGGCTGAAGATTGAATTGTATTATTGTGCCTCTCTGTTGATACACCTGTGCAGGTTTATACAGTAGCACCAAGCCCCCTTTAATGATTGTATGTAATTGAGAGACTTTATATGACCTATAACATCCCTAATAGGTGTAATAGGACTATCTGGCCCCATTCTCATTATGAGGAATATTTTTTAAAGGTGTGACAAAATGTAATCATGCTTAACCCTCTGAACTCCAAGCAGTTTCTGGACATTTTTTTTTACTCACTGTGAGCTAATTTTTTCACTGCAGTATAAAGTCCTGCATCTCTATGGAAACAGCACAACCATGACTAGAAGTAGAGGGAACTCAAAAAGAACTTTTGTGCAGTATGACCTACTGATAATGCCATAAATCACAAAAAACTAAAGTTAAAGTCCTTTGATTATATATTTTGCAAATAATTAAAAGCCTGGAATCAACATCTAAAACATTTTTTTCCAAGAGTGTTAGCGATACTGGGAAAAGTAGTGACTTGACATATTCTGGATATATTACTGCTTTACAGTTTACGTACTTGTCTCCTATCTGCTCTGTGGAAACACATCCTGCAGTTCAGCCAAAAAGTCCCTGAATTTTTGTCCCTTGACTGCTGGTCGCAGCCCAGGCGCTAATGGCTTCACGGTTGTGTCGAGGAATGTGAAATTTTTCAGTTTTTAAAGAATGTCATGAATGTACACACTTTATTATCAAATCTTTTTTTTAAAAAAAGAGAGAGACGTGTACAAAAGCCCATTTTGATTTTAAGCTTAGATTTGGTTTATTTCCTTACAGACCAGCACATCCAAGATCAATCAAACCACCTAAATATTAACGTGTTCTGGATGCGACTGAGTACAGACATGAGGCCCTGTTAAATACTGTAAATATCAGGCAATCAGTATTTAAATCTTAGTATGTGGCTGTCACTGCTGGTGGTCTGCCCTGTGAGGACTTTCCCATGATCCTCTCAGTAAAGACCACGACACACACACACACACACACACATTTCACACACACAAGGGTATAATTATCTCCGAAATAGCATGAAAACCTCAAAATATGGGTTCTTAAACTTTTTCTATGCTCTAAATATTCTCAGATTTTCCTCCCAAACCCAGATTTCTGACTTGGCAACTCAGAAAAGAGGACAAATTACATGATACCACCTGTATCACAAATTAAAGAACCTAAAGTCTTGTTTCTTGCAGGTGTATCTAAAGCCTACTTAGGCTATATTTGAAAGTATTTTAAAGAATAAATGCCATAAAAAGCTTTAAACACACCACACTAAATAACAGGAGACAGGTGACCCAATGCAAACAGACTGGAGGCCTTGAGGTAACTGAAAACCTTGAAAACAGGCCCGAGAACAGCATCTAGAGGCCAGGCGGTACACCTGCACTCAGAGGAGACAAACAAACCTCCCCAGCAGCTGGTTAAACAACACACACATGCAAAAAACCTCCAGCCTCTTATTTATAACCTCGCCCACACAGCAAAGAAGAAGAGAGCCGGCGCAGGGAAGACGCAGACGGACAGTAACAGCTGGTTACATGACTGAAGCCACAGCGTCCAGGTCACGGGAGGAACATGAACATTAGGCTGCAAATGACACTGACAGGAGGGCAGTGCACATTTTTCTAATCCCAAAACACATTAGTCACTTTTTTTGAATCAATATTTAGCCAATAATATAAAAAAACCAACAACAGATATGTGCACCACAAGTCTCTAAAGCCCAACGTAATGTCTTAAGACTAACCACCAAAGACCTCAATGTGCACAATTTATAATTTTAAAAGAAGAAGACTAATTCTTTATTATTTAGAGCTGAAACAAACAACTTTTCAGTTCAATTAGGCCGATATGTGACTGAAACGAACGCAGGATAGTCAAATACACTCATGCCACAAACAAAAATAAGTATAGAAAGTCCAAGTCGCACATTTTTGTTAATCTTAAAATCTATTCATTACTTTTTTGAATCAATATTTATCCACAATAATATCAAAAATCATAAGATATGTCCGCCACAGGTCTCCAAAGCCAAGTAATGAAATAAAAAAGTAATGTCCAACAAAAGACCAACAGCCAAAAACCTCACAATGTGTATAATTTGCAATTTCAAGATTATTTCTTTCAAAGAAGAAGACAAATTACTTAGAGCTGAAATAAACAACTTTTCAGTTCAATCAGGCTGATATGTGATTGAAACAAATGCAAAATCACTGTTAACCATCTTTAAATAATAGTCGGAAATTGCGTTAGTTTATCGTCTGGGAGTTATTTTACCCAGTAATTGACAAACACAGTTATTTTCTTCAAAACTAACATGAAAAAATGCAGTCTCAAACCACAACTACTGTCTATCTATCACATCTCACAGTCACCATAGTGTTTTTGTATGCAGCTGAAGAATGATGTGACAAGAAATTAGGAGTTAAAGCTCATGCACAAGCACCAAGACAAAGAAAAAATATGTCTACTGATGCAATAAATCCTGCAATTGTGCCAGAAAATGTTTTAAAAGTCTAATAAGAGTACAGGCCAATAGCTTTTTCAGAAATCACAGATCTCTCCGAGTAATACAGCCTGAATATTAAGCATCATCTCTCCTTTGAAGTTGAGTCAAATCTTCAATCGGGCTAATTTTGATTCACAGCCGACACGTGTGAGTGCGTCTGCGTGTCACCACTTCATCAGTCTGAAGTTTATGAAGCTGACCGGCAGCAGAACAAATAGCCGGGAGGATCATCAGCAGCTTCTTGGCTTCTGATTAAAGGAAACAGTCCTCTTGATGCTGATTTTACAGGAGGGGAAACACAATCCTCAGAGAGCTGATGTGAGTTTGGAGACAAGACATAAATAAGCCTTTGGCATGCGAACTTAGTAAAGATATTGGCAGTTATGTGTGATATAACATTTGTGTGTGCATTTTATGATAAAATTACATGATTAAAATAACTATTTAATCCTAATAATACCTAAGTTTATCCAGCAGCTCTATTTAATAAACTTCCTGCTGCAACATACTGCAGTATATGCAAAAAAAATGCAGACATCTATGCAGATTGACTGAACCTCCTCCCTGCTTGCAACTATTTTCCCAAATTTCAGTTAAATTTGCAGATTTACGCACGAATTTATGCATGAATTGGCCTTTTCCAGCTAAACACACACTGTACAGAGCCAATAGTGGACATTTTAAAGCAACTAAAAAAAAAATCTGTCATTTAAACTCATTCATTTCATTCTAAACGCAGGAGCCTCTCCAAAGGGCAAACAGTGTTGCTTCAGCTTGACACCATCATGGGACAAGTCCATTAGTCACCACGGTGCCAACTCCAAACACTAAATATTTCACGGTAGCAGCAGGTTGAACATCTCTGCATGTGTTTGAGCGTTTTACGGTGAAGTAAAATACAAAAAAAGATCAGTTTTGTCACATTAAAGGTCATTAATCACGAGCACATCATTGACAAACTTACTGAACGCGCTGCTCTGGACCTTCCTGCTCGCTGCTCCTGCGCACAATGTTGGAGTAGCTGCAGCACAAACAGACGCGTCCAGCTCCCGTCTGTTTGTCTGTTTGTCCACCTGGAGCTGCTGAAGGTCCCCCCTCGGCTCCTGCTGTCCGGGTCAGCAGTGCAGCGTCCTCCTGGTGCCGCAGAGTCTCCGGCGTCTGGGCCACGGTGAGCTGCGGGGGAGCGCGCAGCGAGTACGCGCGCGGAGTGAGTGGAAATAATTGACTTTTAAAGAGAGAGTGGGTGAAACCAAACAGAGGGAGGAATCATCTCTGCTACTGAGCTGGGACCATTTTAGACCTTATAAGGAATATCAACCACTACATTTAGCATTGCACTTGTAGATATTGATTTTTGAATATTGATCCTGCTCTAATGCAATGATCTTTTCCTCTGTTTGTCCATGTAAATGTAACTATATTGATACCACAAATAAAAACTAGTAAAAAGAATGCAGGTCACACAATTTTAAACTTAAAATCTATTTGTTACTTTTTAAAATCAATATTTATCCACAATAATTAGGAAAAAAAATACAAGATATCTCCACCACCACGTTTTCAACAGCCCAAGGCTTCAATGTGCACAATTTGCAATCTCAAAATTTATTTATTTTTTTTAAGAAGAAGATAAGTTCTTTATATTTACAGCTGAGACAAACAACTGTTCAGTTCAATTACACTAATATGTGACTGAAACAATGCAGGCTGTGATTTCACATAGGACATTTTACTTAGAGTGTATATTACACTTATTGTGCATTTTGCATTTAATATTTTTCTTATTGTTTATTTTTACTTACTGAATATTTTTGCTTATTTATCTGTATTTATGGTCGTGGTAACTTTCTGCTGTAACAAACAAATTTACCCCCGGGGATCATTAAAGTATTTCTATTCTATTCTATTCTATTCTATTCTATTCTATGATACACTCATCAAAATCACTAATAACCATCTTTAACAGTCAAAGATTGCATTACGTCATTGCCTTTATTGAGCTATTTCATCTATTATTTGACCATCTGTTCCATACTGAGTTGTTTCCTTCAAAACTAATATGAAAAAACATCAAATATAAATTAAAACCTTCTCACTGATATTGGTTTGACTAGAAACTCTTTCAGTCTCAAACCATCTAACTACTGCTTATTTATCACCACAGCATTATTGCAGAGCTCTGCTGTGTCACATTGTCAGTGCAAATGCAACTATTTTTATACCACAAATAAAAAAAGGAAAGAGAGGAGTCTTTTTGTTTTTTTTTAATTCGACGCAATCCAGGCCTCCAGGGTTTTCATTTTAAGAGCATCACTTTTATCAGTTAAAAAAAATATATTCTACTCTTCAAAAACACATTTTATCCACTAGTCCTCTCCAGATCACACCATAACAATGTAGATATTGAATTTTCTGATACATCCCAGTTTGATCGGTGGCTCTATGAATTTAAGGTGCACTATTATGAGCACAAACACCCCACAAGATGCTTCACATGCTTCTGCTGTTTACATCACTGCTTCCTTTCTCGTGGGAACGATGAAGAGCAGCTTATTATAAGAGGGCACAAAGGAAGTTCCTCTGCAGCGTGGGCTTCCATCACTTCCACAGAATTTGAGGAATGTGGGACATCAGTTTTCACACACATGTCATTAATGTAGATCTAAACACCAATACATTGATTATTGTGGTTAATGTGACAATTTCAGGCATGTCGAGTTCCAGTAATGACTTTACTTTCCATATTATAGCATGAAATCATCACTTTCATACACACATAATGGCATTTCAATCTTTGAATCATAGTATTCTCCACATCGATTCTATTTTCCAACTTCATTTTCATCACTTTTTGGCAAAGGCTCCTCTTACTGGATAGTTTGAGAATTCATTTCCGCTTCAGGTCAGAGGTTGTGATAACAACAGAGAAAACTCAACATACATGCAGCTCAGCAGGACTCACAGACAGCAGCCCAGTGACAGTTTTCTCATTTAAAAGAGTGAAAAATACATTTGTGAGTCGAAGAATATGGTTTCAGTTCATGTTTTGGTGTGGTGTAGCAAAAGGCAGCTGCTTCATCTTAGAAAACATGTCCTAAAAGAGGGTCACTTGAATCTACATTAGTGTTATAATTCCATTTCCATCCACTAGATGGATCCATTTTCATCTGTCAGTGTGGGAAGCCTCCTTTTTACAAGTCATTCATTCGTTCATTCATTCATTCATTCATTCATTCATTCAACCTCTGTTTAAACTCTGAATACACTGATGTATGGAGATGGAACAGATAGAAGATGTAGGAGCACAAGTAACAAACTTGGATAACAAAAACATATTAAAAAGGCAAAGTTAGTAAAATGATAAAAACGTTAATTAGAGTATTTAAGATTTTAAATGAAATAAATCTACTAAAACAACAGTAGCTGAAAGTGAAATAAGATACAGTCAAAAAACTGAATTTCCTAGCAGATAAAAAGCTTTAGATTGTTCTGCAGATTATTCCAGGTTAAAGGTGAGCAAACTGGATTTTCAAAGCTCAGTAAAAACAGCCTGCAATATAAATCGAATTGTTTGAGCACGTATGCTAAAAGACCACATTAAAAGACATCAATGAAGTCTCTCATGCCTGAACATACAGCTCAGCAATGAGTATTGTAAATATTACCAATAATAAATCACCGCTGATGCATGCATGTATAAAGTATAACCATAATCCAACATTGAGAAAATAGTTTCTACAATGCATCCAAAAGCATGATTTATTCCAGCAAAAGAAAGTTATCTTTTATCATAATTAGTCACCCAGTTGGACACGTGATATTTTAAAGTCTCATTGATCCAAATTCCAAGGTTTTTGTATTCTAAGATTCTTTCAGTATTTGTGCTACTCATAGTAAAGATGATCACGCTGTCATAAGCAATATTTTTAGCTCCAGAGATGATCATACACCGATCAGGCATAACATTATGACCACCTGCCTAATATTGTGTTGGTCCCACTTAAATGCTCTGAACCATTGGGCATGGATAAGAGGACCTCTCATGTTGTATTATGGGGTCTGGAACCAGGATGTTGGCAGTGGATCCTTTGGGTACTCTGGGTTGTGCAGTAGTGGGGCCTCTGTCAATCAAACTTGTTCCACTGCATCCTGTTGATGCTTGATCAGAATGGGGTGTAGGAAGTTTGGAGGTCAAATCAACATCTTGGGACATTGTCATGTTCCTCAAGATGTTCCCGATTGTTTGATGTTTTTGCCATGTGGTGGGGTGCATTTTCCTGCGGGGGTAGGCCAGTGACATTTGGGATTTCCATTTGCATGAGGGAGTGTGCTTGTTCTGGGACAATGTTTATCTGGATTTCTAAGTCTCATCAACACGGATGGCAAAACCCAAGGTTTCCAGCAGAACACCACATAGTACCAATATGATCAATGTTATTCACTTCACCTTCAGTGGTCATAATGTTGTGGCTGATCGGTGTATGTTTAATTTTCTCTGCATTGAGAACTGGTTTGTGCTTATTGAGTGCTACTTTAATTCAACAAACCAGTGTCAAAAGGCACATTTTTCTCTTTTTTTTATGATATTCAAGCAAATTTCTGCACCCTCCGACAAACTCCTTTCTACAAGTTTATTGAACTTTTTACTACAACACAGTGGTTCACATACAATACAGCATAGTGATGAGTCTACAGTATATATACAGAAATTCTGCACGGTGATTCTTCACGTAATCATGTTTGACGCTACAGTATAGGCATACAGAAATAAATAAAACAAACGTTTCTCTGAACAAATTTAGCGTGCACCTTTCTTTCTGCGTCTTACTATGTCGCCTGCACGCTATTGTTGTACTTACAAGATTAACAATATATAGCACATGTATTTTTAAGATATGTTAAAATCAGACAGTGTAACAGCAGGTGACAATATAGTACACACTCCCCCCCCTAATTCAGACTTATTACACTTAAAACATGATGTCAAATAGAGGGTCTGTTCGGACACATACAGTAGGGTCTGACCAGGTGACAGATTATTTCATTGTAGATGTCATGTGGTAGAATGGAAATGTTATATATGTACAGTATTTTCTGTAATGTCAGGTTTGTCACCCCATTGCTCTGCTTAGCCTTGAAGAGGACACACTGACCTGATCGGACAAATCACGTAGTTTTAAGAGGAAGACGATGGCGGTGACCGATGGTTGCTATGATTGTGAATGTCAAGCCCTGAGATGTTGTTAATGCCGGCAAGAGCAACAGGCTGAGTGGTGCTGTGATGAATAAGGATAACATGAATAGGAGGGTCATACACAATTTACATACTGGAGTCCATAGAAGGAATATAACCCACCAAACTTTACATAAATTTTGGGATATAAAATGTATATTTAAGTGGTCACAGATGCTCAATTAAACTCAAATCAGATCCACTTGAACTAAATCTGATCAAAATGCAATGAAGTGAAATGTAAATGGAACTTTGTCCTGCACTTAAATGTTCTCACAAAGGATGGTTGGTTGTTTTGCTACACGCTTTTACTCTGATCTGTCCTTTAATTTAGCGATTCGCCACCATTTTATCCATCATTTCCCACCTAAGTCGTGCTGCTTCTTCTATCCTGATTGGCTGGTCAGGATTTCTTGCAGAAGAATAACAGCACAACCTGACAAGTTTTCCAGACTGGTGACTGCTCAGCTGGAGACTAAACTCCCTACAACCACCAAAACCAAAACACTGAACCACTAAATATCTTCCTTACAAGCCTAAAAAGTTCTGAGATGCGACTTAAATTATGTTTAAAATGAAAAATGTTATGTAACCTTCAGAAACAGAGAGATATACAGTTGCATTATAACTTTAGTCTTAAAAGTTTAAGAACTTCTGTTATTTTGCTTCAATTGCAAGCACCATTTAAGCCCAGCTCTGATTATAGAATCAGGTGTATCATATTATAGAATATGGTGTAGAGGGAAAAAGTGTATGAATATACTTGCAGGAGAGGATAACTACAGCTGTGATAAGAGAATTTAAATCTACTTACAGGTATTCTAAAGTTGCAACTTCTCGTATAAACTCTAAGCTCAGCTCTTAACCAGCATTTGAAAGGATGATGCGTTAAAATACTGCAATAAGGGTATATAATGAGCAGTCCTAGAGGTAGTAATTACAAATGTTATGCGAATGACAGCGTGTTAGTTTGATTGTGAGAATTCAGTTCTTGTTAAGGCTTGGTAAGAAGACTCACAAGTACAATCCAGGGAAGGGGCCACATTAAATGAATGTGGGCGTCGTTGCTTTACAGTGGCATCATACAGCTGCAACATCACAGTATCAAAGCAAATACGAAATGATTCCTCCATACAGACTGCAAGCCTGGACTCCCTCGCATGACTTCTCTCCTGTTAAATTAAAAGTAGAGCTTGTTTTTGTTGTTTTTCCTGGGTTTAAATCTCAACAACCCACTCTTGGATTCAAATCCACTTTAAAATAGAAGATCTGAAGCACTGAGACCAGGATCAGGATTAAAGGGGAAACAGGTTTCTCTCTCTGTGGCATCTGTCGAAGTCGATCAGACTTCACTCGCAGCATACCTTCTCCCGACTGGAATCATGACACATGCAAAGATTTTGAAAGCTAACCCGTTAAGCGACATGCACGCAGAGTGTGGGTCTTCTGTTACAAGCTGGTGTTACGCACTACACTCTTATTTACGACGGAGAAAAAGGTCATGTCTGCCTACAGTATGTCATCCACATGATGCCCTCAAGAAGATGTGTGCAGGGGATGGGGAAGGCTGTGCGTTCACACAAACAGTTGCTGGTCAAAAACCTCTACTGGAGTATACAGTATACATTATTTACAACATGTGTACTAAGTGATCAGGGATGGGGTCTGCCCGGTTCAGTTCAACCACCACAGGAGGTAATCAGCAGCAGGGATATCAGGTGACAAACTGACTGGCTGAGTGAGGAACCAATGAGTTGATTTAGTGGATGCTCAGTCATTTAAAAAACTGATTAAATTTACACTTCCAGCACTGATGGAACTGGAAGGGACCGGACCCCAAACCTGAGGGCAAGAGTGGTCACCATAGGAGCAGGAGGGGCTTCAGCTAATCAGAAGACTACAGGGCTACAGATCTTCATCTTCATGGGTGATGCAGTGGAGGGACGGGGGAGACAGGCTGCATGCAAATGGGAGGGGAGGGTCCTTGGACAGGTACAGTGTTTGGTCGTCTTCTGCAACAAGACAATAAAAGCAGAGAAGAGAAATATAGAAATCTGTTAAAACTTCTACGGCATGATTATGAATCAACTTTCTACTCAACTTCCCAAAAGTCACTGGTTTTCAGGTCATTCTAATATTTGGAAAGTAAACTTGAGTATCCCTGTCCCAACCTCATTCATTTACTTATTTCAAATTAGTTTTTCCCCTCAAATTATGAGCAATATTTTCTTCAAATTATATTCATGATGCACATATCAATATTTGAGAACACACCAGAATTTGCATTGATGGATTATGCTGTTCAACAACTAACTTTAGATGAAATATTTCTCCCAATGCAACGATAATTTAATTCTGACATAAAACAGTTAACATGACTGAGTAGCTATCTTTCGCAAACTTAAATGGGTCTGTGAGCTGTGAGTAGATTTTAATGAGTGCGTGTTAAAGTTTTTTTTTCCTGCTGGAGACTTTATCCTGACTGCACATGAACCCACTGGGATTCATGTCACTGGGTTAAAGGAACTCTTTGCACATCTATTTCATGAGGCTGGGGAGGAGAGGGATGTGCGTATCCCAAAATTTCTCCTGCACACTGTCTAACTAGCAAAAATACATTTATTAGGGATACTTTACTGCTAGACCTTCATCAGACAATTTAAATGTATTAAAATATATTTTTTGTAATTCACGCATCCCTATGCCATGTGGAGAACATTCTTTGGTTGCGGAGATGGATTTTCTTTGCCTAGCACAGAAACGTTGCTCAAAAAAAAATATTTTTGAAAGTTACAGAGTGTGCAATAGGCTCTTTGAAACTTTAAGACTTGTGTTCAAAAGGCTCAAGGATTGCAAAGACGTAAAGCATCGAAACAAAAGATATCTGCCTAATTAAAAGGTACACATTTAAACAGTTCATTTTTACCAAGAGGACGTCTTTGTGTATTGTGGAGATGTTTAGTTATTCTTGGACATTAAAATGCTTGTGATGAGTTGTAACCTTTCATCATTCACGCAGGGTTCCCTAACCCTCTTGCAACTGTGAGGTTTATGTTAACTATCTAGACAGTAAAGCCTAAGTAGCATAATGTTGATGTCTTTGTTTGCCCCTCCCACAGAATACATCATATTTATGCTTGCTTGTGCATCTGTATTTACATTTGGTTCATAATAACATCCTCAAAGCATAATCCTGAATCTCATCTTCTGACTAGACGCCCCATATTGCTTCAATATAACTTGGTTTTAGGGTTATGGTTAGGGTCAGCTGTGATGGTTAATGCTAGAGTAAGACGTTGAGGAATGTATTGTCAATTAGTGTCCTTACAATGACAGATCTACAAATGTGTGCGTGTATGATTCTGTGCACTTTGTCAGTTACCATGGCATTAACTTGCAGCAGTCTCCTGCTGAATGATGTAGTGCCTGTTTGAATCATCCACCTCGCTGCCGCAGTGAACGTCACTCCTGTTAATGCAGACACACAAACACAACACTGAACACAACCAACTATATACTTCTTATCACACCTCCTTACATTGATAAGAAAATGATTGGATTTTTTCATTTAATCTCAATTCAAAGGCTCTAACACAAATTCTCTCTCTTTCTTAACAGGACTAAAATAAATACTAAATGTTTTTCAAATCAAGCTAAAAGTGAACAGAAACCAAAAGCAGCTCAAGCAGTTTAACTGTAACCGGCATCCTTACCTGTTATCATTGATGTCCCTGGTTTCGCTGATGCTGTTACCTGTTGGAAACAAAACATCAGTTGAACTTTACTGACAAACACTAGCAATACTGTTGGTGATTTACTAAGACTAATAGATATAATCAATAGTATAATAAATAGTTTGCAATGATATAAAAGGAACAGAGATAATAAATATTTCATTGTTAAAACACAGTTATGAGGGATCTCATTCTAAAAGCAGACATGACACTGATATATCTTTACATAACGGTAGGTGTGTGAGTTCTACCGTTGTCAATGTTGAGAGGGTAGGACTCCAGTATGTCTCCATTATATCTTCCTGCTCTGTAGCCCAGGGCTGTGGAAACTCTGTGTGAAACACCACAGAGGAAACCAAAAACATACACAGTCAAGCACATATGCTACGTTACAAGTGAAGACAACCTGTGAGATCTTGTAATCTGAAAAGATCAAAAGGTAGTCTGAGTAAAAAGGAAACACAGTGTTAAATCAATGGTTAATATTGAAGGGAGAGGCCTGACAGCATGACCATGTATATATGACTGACTCCTCCCCATTTGGCTACTAATTTACTTTTACTTAGATTTGCTTTACCAGATTATGCTAGATTTGAATATTGAACCCCTGGATGCTGTATTTTGAAGACGAGACTCTCCATGACAATGAAAGTCAGCCATTAACGCTTTTCTTGCTCCTGTCACATTTTTTACTCACAAGATCTAAAAAATGGCTTTTGTTTAGCATAACAAAGTGCCCAATGTTACAGAAACTGAAAACAATGGTGACTCTACATAGAGCTACTAAAGATTTTACTTCTACATTTTTTTTTCGATACTTCTGTCCTATCTGCTTTGTGGAAACACAACCTGCAGTTCAGCCGAAAAGTCTGTTAAATTTTTGTCACATGACTGTTGATAGCAGCTGAGTCACTAATGATTTCATAGTTGTGCCGAGGAAGACAGAATCTTCTATTTTTTACAGAATGTAGTTACTGCAAATTGAATTTTTAAATAAGACGTGTAGAATAAAGTGACTTCAATAATATATTATAATTTTAAGCTTAGATGTGGTTATTTTTTCTGACGAAAATGAAAGACAATAGTGCTTGTACATAAATCTGACCAAAACAGAACTGTCTCATATATTTAAAGACATACTGCAGACAGCTGGTTTGATGACACTGGAGGCATCAGACATTTAGGTATTTAAAAACAAGTTCACAACCACTGGAAAGTTGAAAATCCTTTTTTTGGTGATAAATGGTAAAACTTTTGCATTTTTTAAAAAGATAACATGCCTTTCAAACCCAACAGTGGGTTCTGGGGTTCAGAGGGTTAAAGCAACCCGACTATAAACGATGTAATGTCTGGCTGGATCGGGTGAAAGAGAGAATTTAGACTCACGTGTTGCTCTGGACAGAGTTGGGGTTGCAGTTGACGCTGGAGGCGCTCTGCTGTGTCGCGGTGCCCTGGAAGAGGGCGTTGCTGTAGGTGTTGCCGTGTTCAGTGGCTCGGATGTAGGTGTAGAATGGGTTGGTGGGAGAGCAAACTGGCAGCTGCTTTGGTCTCACTGGCTTGGCTGTAAGAATGAAAGAAGTGATGTAAGGTAGGATGCAGTTGCAATGAAAGTGGGTCAATGAAACATGTAAAATAAAATAAAAGTGTCCAGAATATGTTGCTTTTTAGACATTTTACATTCATTTCCATTACCGATCTGTGCTGCATGGGGGCGCCTCAATGCGTTCTTTGCCCTCATGGCATCTTTGATGCGGTCGACCTCCTGCTGGTAGCGGCGGCGGTCCATCATGGCACCCTCCTTGGCATCCCTCAGTGCAGTCTCCAGGGCCTTAACTCTCTCAGCAGTAGACCGAAGACGTTTCTCCAACTTTGGAAGCTCACAACGCAGATCTGCATTGTCACGAACCAGCTGGAGCAAAGAGAGCAAAACAAAGACAGAACTGAGTCACTCTAAACTTTGTCTTTGTCTTCACCTGCCCAAAGAAAAGGAAAAATATTGTAGGACAAAGAAAAATCAGTGCATTTTGAATATACTGTAGTTACATGACTTAAAGTGTGTTCAAAATCAAGAATTTTGCTCTCAATGCTTTTTTTTTGCTCTTAATGCACTTAGTTGTGAGATTGTGTGTGTAGTTTGGGCAAGTAACATGGAACTTATCCCCCTAAATTTAACCCATCTCTTGGAGTAAAAACATCACCATCATACCTTGTTGAGTTCTGGTGCAATTCAGTCTGCAGACCACATAAAAGTTATAGTTGCTCAAATTCCTGTGTTTCTCACCTGTTTGTGAACCTTTGTAAGTTGGTCCAGGTTATTCTCAAGAAAGGAAATCTTCTGCTTCTGGGTGCAAGACCCCCCGCTATCATCAGGTTCCATTTCGGAACTCTGCGAAGAAAACACCAAAATACAACAGAAAGTCAGGTTAAAGAAGAGATTTCAGTTGCTCGCTGAGAAGACCTCAGATATCTAACACATTTGTCTTATTGGAGATTCATGCCACTCATAATCCTCTGATCTTTACCCTTACAGAGTTCTTTATTCAGTATTTTGCATGGTGAAATATTACCTTCTAGCCTGACTGGCGTTTCTGTTGGATGCTTGTGTTTAGTTTACACAAAAACTGAATTTCTTCATGCATTATATGAAAAAGCCCAAGTGGTTAGAATGATTGAGGACGTTGTTTAAGTTCCTACTGAAGTTTATCAGGGAATATTTAGATTACAAATTGTATGATACATTCTTAAATTGATGCCTTACTTTTTTAACCCGCGACGTGAGGTCTTGAACGAACAGCTTGCGCAGGTTGTGGAGGGTCTGGAGTTCGCGGGCCTGGAAGACAGACAGATAGATAGGAAGTTGAAGAAGACAACTCTGAATGATGTAAACTAGGAGGTAGATGGAAAGTAACGTCTGCTTCACTTACGACAGTCTCCTCCAGACCCTTCAAGTCCTGTTTGGTCTGCTCATGGCGCTCATGCAGGAATCTAAAAGAAACAGCCAAAGCATTGTTATAATAGGAACAGTTAATAGGAGAGGTTTGAAATATATTTATGTTGTTTTGAGCACCCTCTGCTGGAATTTAAGGGAAAGGAGCATGGACTGCATTGACTCTGCCCTCAAATATTTAAATCGTCATTTTAAAATTATCAGTCACAAAAGTACTTGCTATCTGCCAAATATATTCGTCATCCCACGCATACAGTTGTGAACAAAAGTTAACATACACTTGTAAAAGTCATGTATGTCATGAGATTATTGAAACAAACATGTCTTTGTCACAACAATCATGTATTTAGGTTATTTTATAGCTTTATTATAGGTGTTCTGGAAATATGACAAAATCTGCTGGGTAAAAAATATACATACATTTAATATTTGATTAAATGTCCTTTGGCCACTTTCACCTCAACTAGGTGCTTTTGATAGTCGTCCACAAGTTTCTGGCAAAGTTCTGGTTGTATCTTTGACCCTCCTCCTGACAAAATTGGTGTAATTAAACTGAATGACACCTTTATTTCTGCAGTTGCATTGCCGACCTACTTTTTGGCGATTTTTGGTGGCTCTTTATCATCCTGGCCAATTGTCTCTCAGGAATAGGTGATAGTTTTATTCTGTGTTTTCGTCCTGATTGTGGCAGTGACACAACTGTACCACCCACTTTTTAATTACCAACAATTGTTTCACAGTAGATTTTGGGATTTGTAGCTGCTTTGGCTCCAAAGTGACTTTCATGACTTGTTCAATTTAAGGTTTTGCTTTTTAAAGATCTATACTCAGCTCTTTAGACTTTTCCACAGTAGCATTTGTGGCTGAGTCTAATGAGTGTATCAAATGGGCCCTATTTAAATTGCCTCAAACAGATCTGCAGCTGTAGTCAATCATCATGACTCATGAGCAGTTAAGAGGCCATGAAACTAAGAAAATTAGGTTAACACAGCTTTCTACATCACTAAAACCGACAATTCAAGTTGCTGTATGTATAGTTTTGACCCAACAGATTTTGTCATATTTCCAGAAGACCTAAAATAAATTTATGAAAGAACCAAAATGAATGATTGTTTTTTGTGACAAAGATGAATGTGTTTCAATGATTCCATCATAGAAAATTAAGACTTCTAAGAGTCACTGAAAACTCAGGACAGCCATGATCGTCTTTACAAGTGTATGTAAACTTTTGTTTACAACTATAATGCACTCTACATTCACAACTTTGCTTCAACCACACTAAGTGACGCAGTATGACAAAATTGACCTTCCCAACACTTACGAGAGCTCCTCCAGGCGCTCGCTCTTGGTGCTGTCCTGACTCTTCAGACATTCAAAGTCAGCGCGAACCTGAGCAAGCTCCAGCTCCAGCTTGGAGTTACGACTGTGAGGTAAAAAATGTTCAGGGAAAAAAACAGAGGGAGAAATTAAATTAAAATTAATATACACGCAAACTGATTATTGCCATATATAATAGCACATTTGTGTGTTGTCAGTAATATAATTAATAGCATGTAATAATAAATACGAATAAAGTCTTGCATCTATGTTTTTATTGCGTAAAAGAACAAAGACAAATTAAGATGATCACGGACTCGGTGAGTTCATCAATGATCCTCTGCTTCTCATTGATCTCATCCCGCAGGCGGGCCAGCTGCTTGTGATGGAGGCCACGGTGACCCTCCCCCTGCTGACGAATAGTTTTCTGGAAATGAAAAAGACAAATGCAAAATGTCTCATTAAAGATGCCACAGTTGTTGCTGCCAAGGGACCAACCACTTATTAGGTTTAGGGGGGCAATTACTGTTTCACAGGGGTGACATAGGTTTTCAATAAATCTTCAATAAATCATCATTGAAAAACTGCATTTTGTGTTTGTATGTAGTTATCTCAGTCTAATATTAAATAAATATAAATATTAGTTTCATGATCTGGAACATCTAAGTGTGAGAAATATGCAAAAATAGAAGACATCAAAACAAATACTTTTTCACAGCGCTGTACTTTGCATCTGTCCCAGTCTGAGTTTTGTCTTTCACGGCTTCTTACCTTCACATTTCCCTCCTCGATCTCTCCCTTCTCTCCATCCTTCTCCTCCATAATTGAGTTATCTGATAGAAGAAAAAGATTCAGAGTTACAACCTGTATAACTGCTCAAAGTGATGTTTTCCTCATATACTAATATGTGTGCCGAGCATGTTACCCTGGTCTTGCAGTTTGGCCAGCTCCTCGCTCAGGGAGTCGTGGCTCTCCTCCAGCAGCCTCTTCTTCTGCTCCACGCTCTGCATGTACTCCGTCAGAGAGCGGATCTTCGCCTCATGCTGCACAAACACAAACACCCACAAAACATCAGTGCCATAAAAACCCAACCAGAATAAAAAGATTCACTTAATTACATTTCTCCATTTTGCCTGTTTCTTTTTTTAACTCCTGCCCACATAATATGCATCCGTAAATAACTACACCTCCTCACTTTACTTTGACTCCATCCTTTACCTGGGAGATGAGGAGTTGGCAAGAGGAGAGCTCCCTTCCAGTCTCCTCCATCTTGCGGTGGCACTCCAGCTGCATGTTCTCCAGCTGGCGGCAACGCTTCACCATGCTCTTCACCTCCGACTTGATCTTGCTGATGTAGAGGCGAGCCACAGTGAACTCCTCCTCAATCGCACCGCTGATCTCCACCGGCTGGAGATAGGAGGAACAATTTTGTTTAGTTTAGTCTATATCTGCTGCATGAAACCTCCTCTAACACTGTGATCCCACTCACCAGCTTTATCTCCCCATTGCCCACGATGGTGCTGAACTCGCTGAGGTCCCTCATCAGCCCGTTGAGGACGTCGGCGATGCGCTTCCTCTGCTGACCGCTCACTTCCTGCATACGAGACAGTTCTGCTTCCAACTCCATCAGACTGGCCTTTAATAAAGAAAGGAAATAGAGAAAGAATGAGCCTTTGAGAAGCAGTCCTGAGTGCTAAAACAGAACATTTTCTCTGCCAGAATATATGCAATTTGTATCTACATCTGCATTAAAATACAGTAAAATGACAAATTTCTAGAGTGACTGATTATTAGGGTTGCATGCATGGATGGAATATGCAAAATGTTAAATTCATCATATTGCTGTAAGGTCACCTGTTCATGTTACCTAAGTCTGGGTGAATGCCAGTTTTTCAATTTTGTAGCTACACCGTAAAAATAAAGTTTCTGTAAGATTACAGTAAAATACTGGTACCTCTGGTCGGCAGTATTTTACTGTAATTTTATACAATTCTGTACTATTATAAATTTGTAAATTCTGTAAATTTTTAATAAAATAAAAACTACTGTTAACTGATGGTATATACTGTAAATATAAATGTGTCTATAATCTTTGTGACCCAGAAATGAGATTTAATTCTGAAATCTGAAAATGCTTTCTTGTGTACTACCAGATGCTTTCTAGAATTATGCTATTAGGTTAGCATAAATAAAAGCTACGTCACAAATTGAGTAACCAAATCTGCAAATTTAGTTTTAATTTTTCAGTAACCTTTTTGTGGGTTTTAGGAGGAATGTCGCACGTAGCTCACTACATTACTCTTTTTTGGCTTCAAAAATAGATTTTACAGTATTTAACAGTATTTATTACAGTGTATAGGAAAATGGTATGCATGTAAATCTTTTCAAGCTATCAGAATTTTTCGTCCTGCAATTTGCCACATTATTCCTGCAGTATTGTCCACTCATGGAAACTGTGCTGCTACAACAGGTGCTTGTCTCTATGGTGCAACAAGGAAGCAAGTGGATCCTTCTGTTCCACCTCCTGTTTCTGATTTTAGCTTCCATTCTGTCTCCAGACCAATCCTCTAAAAATGTACCATTTTCTGGGCCAGTTGGTCGGCCAGGAGCTGGTTCTGCAGGCCCTTCTCCTCCACCTCCTGGCTCTTCTGGTCATAGTTGATGGCCAGCTCCTCCAGAGCCTGCAGCACCTCCTTCACCTCGGCCTTGGCGCAGTCGCTCTCTACCTGCAGCCTGCCGAGTTCAGCCTGGACCTTGTCCCCATCGCCCCGGGATGAGGCCAGGAGCTGCAGGGAGGAAGGGAACGGAAAAAGGGGGGAGATGCAAACAGCATTCTGTGAGAAAGCGATAGCGTTTTGTTCAGTCATTAAATGCTGTTAAAAGGTCAAGCTTGGTTTTAACCCCCAGAACCACAAAACCTGCCAATGGCTTTGAAAAATCTTTTTAAAAAATCTACAAAATTATACAATTACTCAGAGCCATAACAGTAAAACCAGAAAGACTTGTCGGGCTTTTTTACTTTCCAACTGTCCTTAAGCTCATCCTATGAGAACTTAAAGAAAATTACCTTATTCTATATGTCTCTTTTAAAAAATTGCCAAAAATAAACAGTTCACTTTAACCAGATTCTATGAAAAAAAACATTCTGCAATTGTTGCCTCAACTGAGAAGTCATGAGTGACTCAGCTGCAACCAACAATTACGTGACAAAAATTCAGCCACCTGGGCTGACCTGCAGACTATGCTAACACAGAACAGATAGAGGTAGTGTGGAAATAAATTTAATTTTTAAGTCATACAATATCTATAATATGAGAGCCATCATCTTTTTTCCAGGAAAAAAAAAGGGAAATGTTGTGCATGTTGATTCCAGATTTTTCAGTTTTTGTAAAATAAATTTGCAAAGGAACTTCATTTTTTTCTGATTTATGGCATTATCCTGTTGTTATACAGCAAACTAGACATTTTTTGAGTTCTCTCCACTCGTAACCTTGTTTGTTTTGTTTCTATAGAGGTTCAGGAATTTATATTGCATGAGCCCATAGTGAGTAAAAATGTCACAGGAGCAAAAAAAAACAAACATACACTGCTCAGCTCAGAGGGTTACACTTAAGTTTAGAGCTAGTCTTCTCTGCATGTGCATACAGTGTGTATTTTATTTTGTTTATGTGATTCAGTTTGTGTGTTCTCACCTCATCCTGGTCCAACATCTGCTGCTTCAGTTTCTCCACCAACTGGCACTGCAGGTTGATCTCATCATCCTGCATAAAAACAATGTTATCATAAATACCAACCTCCACAGAAAAGACTTTCATTGCGTTTGTCCTTTGTGATGATTAATAAATCCATAATCACACATTAAACACAATTGAAAAAGGGCACAAAAATATCTCTACACATGTTTCCTTTAAAAATGAACATCTGGTAACTAGAAACTAAGACTTGCTGTGAGCATGTTTACTAATTATTTAGTAATAGTGATTAATGATGTTTGAACCTTGTCGTCCAGCTGCTTGTACAGCTTGCGGATCTCCTCTTCATACTTCTGCCGCTCCTCTTCAGAGATGCGGACCACGATGGAGGAGGTGTCGTTGTCCAGAATGGGACGTTCCTCCACATTCTCGATTCGGGTCACCACATCTGCCGTGGTCTGCTCGGTCTCAGGCACATCCTCTCCTAAAGGGACGAAAGCATGGACGAAGAGTTCTGTGTAACTTGCATATTCTCAACTGACTTGTATATGCCTGCACACTGGAAATATTTCTCTTAACTTTTTTGACTATAATAGCTTGTATTTGATACACCTGCTGCTAATTTGTCTTAGAAACTCTTACTGTCTACTGACCTGCAGCACTTTTTTATAATCTACAAGTTAGTGTTTACTGTTGTACACCAAGTCAAATTCCTTGTATGTGAAAACCTACTTGGCAATAAAACTGTTTCAGATTTATGAGGACAAAACATGAGAGTATTGCAGTTTTGTTTCTACCATCAGCACAGGAGTTACGTAGCTGAAACAAGACATTTACTGTTTACGATCTCACCGTTTCTCCAGCGGTTGAGCTCAGCCTCCAGCCTCTGAATGGTTTCCTTCATGGTCTTGTTCTTCTCCTTCTCCTTCTCGTACTTCCTCTTCCACTGCTCAGCCGTCAGCTCCAGGTTGATGGAGGCGGTGTTCCTGATGGTCTTGGCACTGTGACGGAGAAAAGCAAGGATGGAGAGATGTAGTTTTACACATGTTCGAGACTCTGGCTGATGATGCTTTGTGTCTCTGAATAAAATGCTTGTAATATAGTTGCAAGGACCTGTAAGTATGACATGAAACTAACAAACAACGATGATTTTAACACAAATGTGACTTTTTTCATATACCTGAAAAGAGATTAATTCGCTTTCCAGGCAAAAGAGCATAACACATTATAAAATAAGCACAATGTCATCAAAAGGACAGTAGCATCTTCTTTGTTTGGGGTTTCAGTCACATCCAAAACAGCTCATTGTCCTAATTTTAAAGCATAAACTTCCCTGCAGAAAAATGTGGCAAAAGACATTTAAACACATTTTCTGGCAATTCTCATATGTTTCTGTTGTGTTTCTAAAGATGCTTGGATTTGACTTGGTCTCACTCAAACAGATTTGCTCCTTCCAGTCTTACTTATTATCCATAAATCTATTTTTGCAGTCAAACATGAATGTGACCTAGTCAAATGTGTTGTGCAAGTTAGAATCTGCCTCTAATATGTGAGTTTGTGTTAATACTATATAATCACACTGCTAAATATATGCCAAAAAGCTAAACATTAGCATTTTATGGTTTTCCTTCTCTGTGTAGAAATAAATACTTCTCGCATGATTCCTTTTCAAAGATGCCGTAACAGTGTACAGCAAATGCATCTACCGTTGTCCGAACATCAGAGTCGACTTAGTCTCTGCATCGTTGTAGCTGGAGGGAGAGCAGCAAATGAACATGGTGGTGCGACAGTTTCCCCCGAGGGAGTCCTGCAGGATGCGGGTCATTTTGCTGTCACGGTATGGCACGTGAGTTTTCTGCAGGAAGAGGGAGAAGTAGAGGAGGGGGGAAGAGTCGAGGACGGGTAGGGAGGGAAGATAATGATGAAAGAAGAAGAAGCAGAGATAGGAAAATGGGACGAGATAAGAAAGGATTAGAGAAAGAAGTCATGAAAGAGAGGGACAAAAAGAGAAAACCAAAAAGCAAATGAAATGCCTGAGGTTTCATTTGTTTCCTGATTTTGTACTTTTGCAGAGATTCATGAGCAGATTATTTTCAGCCAAAACTAGAATTTTCTCGTTCCACTCATGGTTTGCAATTAACAAAGTCTGTCAGAATCTACTGTCTGCTGTCAAAAGTGGGGGATTGATTGTGCTGCACCCAACTAATCTGATAATTGCCAGGGACAGTTTTGGCATTTCAGGACCAAATCTGTTGAGCTGGCAGAAAGGAACGAAGGGTGTTGGCAAGTTGGCAGATCACAACGTGGGACAGTCGGCTAGTGGACATGAGTATTAGAAATGAGAGAGGAGGGTTATTTGCTATCGACAGGACACTCCCAGTTGTAGAAATGTAAATTAAACATGTTTTGATCTGGTTAAAGTTGAAAAAATTCTACAAAAAATATAAGCTTCAGTCGTAGAAAACAATATTTTTTAATGAGTTCTATTAGCACTTTAATTATAAATTAAAATGTACAACTAATAAACTGGATTTTAATACTGTATTCATAAAATAAAAGTCAAAAGAGAAGACTTCTTATCACTTTACTGATGTAAATCCCAAACTCTTATTCCAGAGGCACACACTGTCAAACAAATAGAGGAAAATGAGGTGACGATAGCTCACCGTGCCCTCAGCCAAAGCGGAGATGACGTTTCCGAGAGCAGAAAGAGACTTGTTGATGTTTTTAGCCTCATCCAGGACGGCACCTGCAGCTCCGGTCTTACTGACCTGGAATAAAGAAAGAGAAAGAGCGTGAGACATAAAGAAATGAAAAAGACAGAAAGACAGGAAAAGCTAAATGTAAAATCATAAATCTACCTTCTCGCTGCCAGCCAGATCCACCAGGTAGAGCTTTCCACACAGCTTCTGCTCAGTCTCTACGTGCTCCTGTTTGATGTTGATCAGGAAGATGCTGTGGCTGCGAGAGCTGTGTTCGTTCATGTCTGCACAAAGACAGAGGCAACAGTCAGAGAGGTGAAAAAGACCAAAGGTTTCTCCTACTTATTGCAGCTGAAGACCAGAAACAGAATGAGCAGAGGTTAACCAAAGGTCTTTAGATATAACACTTAGCCTTTAAAGAATAACAAGAATGAGAAAAATGTGACATCTCATTTTTCAAATCAACATTTCATCTAAAAGTTACTTGACAAAAAAGTATATCGTTAAAGAGTAAAAAAAAAAAAAGAGAATCTAGCCCTTTACTGTGCATCTGCAATCCTGATGATTTTCAGTCAGCAAGTTATAAATTCCTATTTAAACATGATCACTGTCACCTCCAATTATGCAAAGTATGTTTTTGACATTGTCAGACTCACATTGGGCAGTTAAATTAAAAACACTTGTCAAAGCTTACTTGTCAAAGCTTACAGTTTGATGGCCAATAATGGAGTGTGAGTAGTGATGGAGTTCCCTTTTAATTCTCTGCAACTTACCAGCTGGTTTGAAAGGCATGTTGTCTTAAAAAATGCCTTTAAATTAAAATGACTTTATTCTACATGTTTTGATCAAAAAATTTATAAAATAAACCCTTTTCTGTAACCAGATTCTGTAAAAAAAATTTTAAAAAATAATCTGCACTCCTTGCTGCAAATTTAAAAAAAAAAAAAAAAAAAAGAGACCAACAATCACATGACAAAAATTCAGGGACTTTTTGGCTGAACTGCAGGCTGTGTATAAAAGGAAAACATCTATAGTATGTAGAGTCACCTTTTTTTCAGTATTAGTAACACCTGGGAGCAGTTGGAAAAATGTTTTTCAGTTTTTGTAAAA
>OMNN01029539.1:0-10677 GCA_900302755.1 Chromis chromis
GGGGTGGGGGAGGAGTGTGAAACAGAGCTCCATTGACTCAAACCCTAGCCAGTCTGTGGCCCAGCCTGGCTAATGAGGGCCTATCAGTTCCAGACACAGCAGACTGTCAAGGCTAACGTTGATTCACGGTAATTACAATGTCAGAATCACTGCCATTACCACACCCTAAACTTAGCACCGCCACATAAAGCATAATATAGATGCATAAACACGTATACCTGCCTGTCACTCTGCTATGAAGTCATACTTGGTGGTGACAGAACAGTGTATTCATTCAGAATTCTGCTTTCTGTGTAATTAACAACACATTGCTGCTCATGGTAGCATCAAAAGATCACCCTGCAACTCTACATCCTACCTAACTATCTTTTTACTTAAAAATATACATGCTTTTGGGTTGTCTGGTGTTGGTGAGTGTGTGTTCTACAGTAACTGCAGGGTCAGACAGGAGCTCTTGCTAACATGGTATGGCCCATTATAATCTCAACTATAAATTTCCATTAGAACACCAGTTGGCTTTTGGCCAACACAGATCTGCTCCGGGGGGCTCCTGCACAGCCAAGCACTTCATGCTGCTTATCCAATCACATTCCCCCCTGTCAAGGGCTTCCTGCTTGTTATCCAATTGTGCTTCCCACCAAAACCTAGTCTCCCCTTGTTAGCCAATCATTTTCCTCCCCCGTGGAGCACTTCCTGACTTGTACCAAATCACAGGATAGAATCAAATAACAACATGACTATACTTTTTATGTGACTTTCAGTCTGTGTGTGTGGTAGGGAAATGAGAACAGGGTGTGTGTTGTGTTTGGGGTCACTGAGTTTTAATAATGTATGCGTGTGTGTGTATGTATGTGTGTGTTATGTGTGTGTGTGTAATGCTAGGGCCCCATGGTAGTTGGGATTATAGCATTCACCACAGGCACTATTAGAAGAACAACAATGAGTTGTGTCTTGGTCTACAGCTTTGCAATTTGAGCTCACACATGCACAAATGCACACACGCTGCAGTGGAACAGTAAAGTCTACTGCCTCACTTAGAGCTAAAAGGCAGACAAGGAGCAATAACTCAAACCACAAGAGGTAAACACTGCTCACATGTAGCAGCTGCCTTGCAGAACCTAAAAAAGTCACAGCCGAGACCAATAAGCCCCACAAAAGTTCAACTTAAAAATTCTGGGAGCAGTTAGTAAATGTAATTTGTTCAGCTGTACCGTGCAGTAGGTATGAACTTCAACATTTCAAATTACTGTAGGCCTAATGCTGGATTGCTAAATTTGTTGGAGCTAACAACATTACTATTGAAATTTCCGTCCTTTTCTGAAAGAAAGAATCCATTCCATCATACTATCAGGCATCCTGTTCTCAACTGTACGATAATTTGCTAACTTATGGCATGCAGACTTACTGCTGAGGCGTGTCTCGGGCATGGAGTCGGTACGGTCGTGGAGCCACTCGGGAGGGTGTGGGCGAATGTTAGCCTGCGAGGCAGCGTACGCCACAGGATCATTGCTGACCCAGGCGGTTAGGTAGATGTAAAAAGCCCCAGGGTTGATGATCCCATCTGCATCCACAAGCCTCTGACGAGTCAGCTGCAAAACCCATAATGGAGATGAATTAATGCTGGTAATAATTACTAATGTAGACAATATAGTTCTGTTAAAACCCAACTTTCAGACACATTCTTACTTGAAGGTCCTTCACATTTATATTAGGCTACGCCAAACATTGTAATTTGAAAATGGAATAATTAACAAATGGAAAAAATAGAATTGAGGTTAAGAAAAAAACTTAGGTGCAGCTTGCAGCCCTTAAGTATACAGTGGATACGAAAAGGCATTGTGGAAATAAGACATATTCAACCATAACATTCTACAGGTGAGCTGACCACAGAAGTGCTTATTTATACACATGCATGACTGCAAGAGAACGGAGCAGCTTTCAAAATATGAGTCAAATATTACCCCCTCTCTCTTTCCAACCAAAGAAAAATCAACAAGTCAAACACTGGTTGCCTTTCTGAAAATTCCCGTACTTCTGATCACAGCTTCCCAGAATTATCATGCCACATTAAAACATGGAAAATGTTGAATCAGCTTCTCTCTTTACATACAGTAGATATTGGCCGGCCAGCCTCAGACCCAATGTCCTGACCACTTTGAATAAATTTCTAAAGAAGCCTTGCAGCACAATCCTGTTAAGAAAGCAGCTTTTTCTGATGCCTAAAGTACCTAATAGATTCTCATAAGTTTAAATGTTTCAGTATATTAACATTTGTCATAGGAGAGAAACTTTATATGGCATTTCGGTTACAGTAGCCTATTGTAAAGATTAATATTGAACTCTATTGATTGCAATCTTGGTATATTAGAAGGTCACTTTGGGCCTGACTGAATCTCTATTAACAACTATTTTAAATTTGATTGGCTCATTCATTCAGAGGATGAATCCTTGGGACTATTATATCTATTATATGGAATTTGATGATATGCAGTAAAAAATATTCATGTCCCCCTGAGGATGAATTGTGAGAATTTTGACAATCCTTTTATTTTTCATATAATGCTAATTTCAACACTATGCTCCATATTTTATGGCCAAATATCTTAAAAATAAATTACTTAGCAGCCTAAGCTGCAATACTAAACAGTAAATGTTAGTGTGCTGAATAGAGGGTTGAACAAACACAATATTCCTGCCTAACATCAGCACGTTAGCCTTGTCAATGTTAGCATGCTAACATTAGCATTTAGCTCAGAGCAATGCTGGGCTGATAACAGGGATGCTAGCAAGGCTGTACTCTTGTTTATACTCATGGGCACAAAATCTTATGCAAAATTGGTACTGCACAAAATATCATTACTGAAAAAGCATTACAGACGCCAAATTACTTTAGTGTAGCAGATACTTTGTACCAAGTTAGTCTCTGTTAGCCTATAGCTAAACTCCTGACATCCACCCATGAGTGATTCTGTCTTTGTGCAGATTGTTGTCGAGCTCTGTTTCAGTCGGTGTTATTTGCCTATGACTGCTGTGGACAGGACAGTAGGTCGACATGACTGGCTGTCTCACTTGGGGCTGTTGCTTTGGCCCTCCCATGTGGACGCAGGGGAGTGTAGCCTAGCATCGCTACCTCCTGAGAGGTAAAACCATTACTGCACACTGCTCTGCCACTCTCCCTTCTAGGAACCATAAATCCCTCTTTCACGGAGGCAGGGAGAGTTTTTGGGGGTTGAAGCTGGACTCATGGGGTTAGCTAGATGAAGAAAAGAGAGAGGCTTTTTGTGGTGGTTGTGGGGGGGGAGGCGGAAGGTGGGGAGAGAAAAATTGCTTGAGTTAGCGTAACAATAAAAAAATTGGCTGGAGTCCCTGAGCGCGTCTGTGTGCAGTTAACCTGGTTGTTAACACTGAAGGAAATGCCACCCAGCAAATGGAGTAGAGCTATAAAAATAACACAACATCTGTACAAATGTTGCTCACACTTGGTTCTCCTGACCCCTATGGGTACCCAGAATGCCTGGCGCCACAGACCAACCCGGCCCGAAAGAAGAAAAGAGCTCTTGATAGCGTTAGCATGGCCTTTCTTCGGACTTTCCACCGCCTCCTACCCCTACTACCTTCTGTATCCACTCACCAACCCCTTTATCTTTCAAGCTTTCAAACCACACACACAAGGAACAAATGGTCACCCAGCGCAGAGATATGCTGGGACAGATTAAAGGCACAGATCCATAGAGTGGCATATCAAAATAAAACATCTAGCGTTTGCAATTTGCAAGGGTTGGTAAAGATCTGGTCCTCATTTTGAGGTACAAAGAAAAAACAGCTACTGCTCTTAGTGCACGCACAAGCAGAACACACTTTCAAAACATACAAATGCACACACAGAGCTGCCTCAAAGAAACCACGTGTTTCAGCTCCCCTCATTGAAAGAGGACACAGCAGTGGAGCACAGAGGGAGGGAAAGGGAGGGAGGAAGAGGCCGAGAGAGAAAGAGAGAGTGGTAGTGCGAGCAGGAGTTAGTGAAGGAGAGAGAGAGACAGATTCCAGAGGATCTGGATTGAATTTAACAGCGGGATACGCAACAACTGTATGTCTTCAAGCTGTCACGGGAAGCCCAGGCAGCTCTGCTGGCGGCCCCCACGCCTCACGGCAAGTACACTTCCCTCACAGGCAGAGGAAGTGATGTCACAGGGCCGCACACCAGGCCTGGCCTTCCACTAGTGAACACGATGGGAAGAGTAGTATGCGGCTGCAATGGGGTTTATTGGCTATGAGAAATAGCCAAAAAAAAACATCTAAGAGTAAAGGAGGAGGAAAAGCCTTCTTACATATTTTAAACTTAGATTCACACAGAAAGCAGAGCGACATGTCAAAGTTAATCATCTCTGACGAAAGCGATCTCAATGTCGAAAAGGACATGGCTTGTTTTGTGTTTGAGGTTTGCAGAAATCCTGGCCAAGAATGTTGTTTTTATATTTCTCCAGTTTCTTATCTGCTGTTTTCACTTTTTCCTGCCAAAGAATGCAACCATGCATCCACGTATGTTGTTTTTCGGAGGTGGTACTGGACTATAAAAAGCATGCAATGCCCCGTTGAAGCTGAACAAATTTCCACAGCGCCTCAAACTTAATCTTCTCCTTCATTTCCTCCCGTTTTGACCCCACTCTCTCTCATTATCAGCTTGTTGCCATCTTTCTGCTGCAATACAAAAGACTAGATTTGATCTTTGACAAAGTTCCTCCTGGACCTCCTTCTGAGACCCAAGCTGCTCGCTAACTCAACTTGAGTCACTGTTGGGCATCACGTGTCAAGTGTGATATTGCAGACATTCAACAGCTGAACTCGATATTGTCAGACGATTACATCCTTTGTTGTGTTCTTGTTTTTATTTTGACTTTTTGACAGTGTATGCTGCTCTGCCTGTAGCTTTGTTAGCAAAACTTCTCACAGTTTCATGGACATTTTTGTAGCCAGCTCAGGTGATGAAATTTGGGTGCTTTTTTACCTAAAAAAAAAATCACGTGCTGTATCCAAACCAGTGGACAAGCAAAATGTTGTGTGCTCTCTAATAAAGTAGTGTGCAAGCTTGAAAGCCACATTGAGCAACACCTTTCCAGGCAACTGGATTGAGTGGAGGTAAAATATGTCTCTTGTCTTTTTAACTTAAAGCTGTTTTAAACCGTCTGATATTTCTGTTTTTGTGAAAGTCGCATTACTTTCTTTAGCCCTGATGTTTAAATGCAGCACATAAGCATTTCTTTAACACAATAGTAAACCTAAAAGGTTCAACCCATTCAGCTGCATAGTAAAGCCAAGTATTTTACTACATCATAGGTCAAAGCATGCGCCAAATATGCAAATAGGCTTTTATATTGGCTCTAAATTAACCTTTTAGCAAGAACAGTTTATTTTGACAATTCTAATTATTCTCTTTTACAGGGCTGCAGAATCCAGGATAATTATTTACTGACCCATTGGGGTATACAGGAGTTTCTCTGAATCAATTTCTTGTAAGCCATCCAAATTCTCACACTACTAACTGTGGCTGGAGTCGCTGACAAAGTGTCAAACTGAAAGGCTCAATGCTAAAGGGGAAACAACTGGCTGCCAAGGCCCTGCAAGCATGCATATCTCACAAATACACACACACACACACACACACACACACACAAACTGACAAATGGTTTAAATGAAGAGTTAATAGGTTTTTCAGAGGCAGTGCTGCAGCAGCTCCAGTGAGAGCTTTAAATTCCTGGGCTCGGTAAAGTCATCACAGAGGGAAGATGAACACAGACGGAGAGAAAGAGAAAAATATGAATAGAGAGGGGCTGCTTTAGGTCGGGTGTGGCTCCTCTGGAGTCAATCACACATAAGAAACACACACAAAGAACGAGACAAATTAAGCTATTTCTCTGGTCTATCGTCAGATTGCGATCCATGTAATGCTGTCTGCGTACAATTCCTCATATCTTAAATCACTTTTCATCATGGGAATAACTGATATTGCTTTAAATTCTTAACATACCTGGTTGAAATTGATGGGCTTTTCCCTGCGTCCTGTCTGCACCAGAAGTTTGTACGCCAGGACGCCATCATCAGAGCCGTTCCTGTAGCTGATGGGGGTGATGCGGCCGGCCTCCCAGTCTTTGTCGAATGCCTGCTGGAGACCTGTAGGAAACCACAACAAGACAGATTGGTTAGATGTGGATGTTTGAAAAGGTTACATGCCCTGTTATCTTCATTCTTCCTCTACGACACACCGATAAAGCACGATTCACAAGGAAAACACAACACATAATAACTCAGCACAGTTAAGGAGAACATAACAGTGCAACCTAAGCCTAACCCTATAATAAGCTTGATTGATTTAATATGATAACACAGTTTCATTCTCAACCACCAAACAAGACTTCAAACGCCGAAAATCTGCTGCTTTTAATTCTATGCGATCATTAGGGACTATATCAGTAACATGTGCCTCCTTTTCTATACTACTCTCTAATCCATATGTGTATCATTCCCCTCCTCTCGGCTCTCCCCCAAGGCCCATGCTGTGGTCCGTCTGCGGGAGATGTTGTTTTGGGTCTCGTTCCTTGGCCTGTCTGGCTCCAATTTGTCCCACCATTGCAGAGAGCAATATCAGACACAGTTCTCCCTCTCTCACCCACATACTCTCTGTGTGGTTCCCAGCCAGCTCGCACACAGACTCTCACAATGTGTTTTATCGTTAAGAGCGAGTCAGTGAGTGCGTTTCCTCACTGAAATGAAGCCATTCTTGGAATCGGTTGACATGCGAAAGATAATACTCTTGTTCGGTGGCACTCTGGAATTCAATATAAAGCCAGCAATCCATCCCTAAGTGATTTCTGTCATCGTACAAAATCAATTTAAGGTTGCATTCGACTAAAGGTGTGGCGTTATACTTGCTATATGCCAGATGTTTGAGATTTTTTGAGTAATATGTTTGAAAAAAATGACAAAAACTAGCACGAGCAATACTAGTATAACTTGAATAAGTAGTGACAATTTGCACTGCCAACATCATTTACAACTTGTTGCCATAGGTTCTAACATGCTGTGCTTTGCCTAAGGCCAAGTTTAAAAAACATGGCCTCCTACTTCATCCTCCTTCAGCCCCACTTATGGAAGACACAAGTGATTTTAATCAGCTACTGTCAGTGTCCATTTTGCAATCCCTCCTACTTCTGAACTCTTGCCGAACATCTTGTTTCCTGCAGATTCATGTCAAAACACAGAAGAAAATTATGATCTCAAAACTGTTTCATGAGAAAGTAAATTATTCCCATGCCTAAACTATCCTGAATAGTAATGTTAAATGAGGTATAAACAAAAAACCATCTGTGATGTCAGCGTTAGGGTAAAATTTTAAGCGAACTAACACTGTCAATGACTGTGACTCATAACGTGTGATCCAAACCAGTTTGGGTCTGGTTGGGGTGGCAATTATATATCAAGTCTAATTTTA
Organism: Chromis chromis; assembly: GCA_900302755.1. Taxonomy (NCBI): domain Eukaryota; kingdom Metazoa; phylum Chordata; class Actinopteri; family Pomacentridae; genus Chromis; species Chromis chromis. Next base: position 7,487 of record OMNN01029539.1, read on the forward strand.
CCTTGCAGCCAGTCCCTGAAGTAGTGAAGCCACATGCGTGGCAGCTGTCCATTGTCCTCCTTCAGCACATAGCGAACAGTGTGGAACCTCTGGTGGAGCTGGTGCAGCAGCGGCTGGTTCTGGGCGTAATCGGCCCGCTGCGTCACCACATACATGTTGTAGAAGGAGAAGAACTTGAACTGGGCACCAATGAAGTCGTACTCGCTGGTCTCTCTGGGTACGATGTCCGTCAGCTCTAGGCCATCCCTCACCTGGGTGGTCCCGTATAGACTGACTCCCAGCAGACAGAGGAACAGAACAATCACAACCACCTGGAATCAGAGGGATCAAGATGCAGCTTCAATCAGTCAGTTCACTGCACTTCGACTTACATTGATTACTTCTGAAGCATGCTGCATATTCTGAATGAGTGAGGAGCAAAAATATGGGTGATCAACATGTAAGCTTCAGTGAATTTTACCAACATATTCCAAGGATTTACTTACTTTTCATGAATTGCACCAACAATATTGGCACAAGTTCTCTGACACGCCAAGAAACACATGCAGTCAGATCAAATTATTATCCAAATTGTGTGTTAACATCCGTCAGAATTTGTAGACTGATTTTCTGTTTCAGCTCGACCTAATGCGTGCACACAGTTTATCAACCAGTGCTAGAATTTTAATTGCCTCAATTTTGTTTTAACCTCCAAATAAACTGTCTGCTTGTTTACAATCTGTGAGACTTTTTTATTTTAATTTTTTTTTACATTGTAGCAAAGTTGCCATGCCATGATGGCCAAAAATAATAAAATAAGACCCACATTGTAATAAACCAGACTTTTCCTTTAAGTCATTTCGCAATAAAGAGAGTGCTGGAGGAAGGCATCAGAGGAGTGCGTGAAGCAATTTAGGAATATGGTAAAACATTTGACAGTGTAATGAAATTGAGGAACATTTTCTAATGTCAAGTACAGGCCACCAGATGATTTCAGCTCTGGAAGGCTTTGAGAGGACTGGCCACCCACTAGACTGAGGTCAGACTGTGTGTGTGTGTGTGTGTGGGTGTGTGTGCGCGTGCGTGTGTGATTCAGATAGGACATGACCACAACCTCCACCCCAGATTTCCTCCGTCTGGTGACTAACCCTCCCATTCAAATTAACACTGCGGTGAGTCAGCACGCAAACACACTTTTACCTCACACAGAAGCTATTCAAACCTCCTTCTCGGTCTCACTTTTCCCGCAAATGCACGCAGAGGCACTAAACTCACCTTGGTGGTGGGCTGCAGAAGGAATGGAGCGTAGTGCTTCTCAGCAAAAGAGGCCAGGGTCCAGCGGGAGCAAGGGGGCTCGAGGCAGCGCAGGCCCAGTGAGGCTTCTCCAATCTGGGACAACAGGTCCCGTGTGGAGCTGTTGTTCTCTGGACTCTGGCAGGCTGATGAGGCTGCCTCGCCCAGAGGAACTGAGCTGGCGCTTGATGTCGGGGCAGCAGGAGGAGGTGTAGGGTGATGATGGGAGAAGGTGGCAGAACCTCGAGATCCACCATTACTTCGGCTCCCACTGTTGTTGTTGTTGCTGAGGTTTGCATGATTAGTGCTGCTACTGGTGTTGTTGTTGTTGTAATAGTCATTGTTGGGGTTGTTCCTGGTTGGAGGTGGGTTGATAGGCTGCACAGAGATCTGGGATCTAGGCTCGGCTGTGGTGTAGAAGGCCTGAGTCCGGGGGTCGTACTCCGTCCTGAGCTGCACCGTAGACTGCATGGTGATCTGGGTCTGCTGGGCAAAGCCGTGGCTGCTGTAGGAAGGAGGGGGGCTGCTGTAGCTTGGGGGAGGCGTGCGATACGAGGGAGGAGGAGTGCGATATGATGGGGGAGGGCTGTAGCGACTCCCGTCTGCCCCATCCAGGTACGCCTGAGGCTCAATCTGAATCACACGATTGGCACATGGGCTGCAGGGATAAATACAGTGGAAAAAAGTCAGACCAGTTAAGCTTTGCATTACATCTGTTAAAAATATTTATCAGCCTTATGTTATTGTGAATCTTCTCTCTCCCTCTCTGCCAACAGCATGAAATATAGAGCTGAGACCCAACAATGGAATTTAATAGTGTGTGTACACATCTGTATGATTGCCGAGCCAACAAGCATGCCCAGGCTGGCAGGCAGACTGGTAAAGTTTAATAAAGACTGTGACAGATAAACACAAAGTCAAACAACCAAGCAGCCAGACAGAAAGAGACAACTTTCACAGTAATTAGGTTTTGACCGAGGGGGATTAAGATGAAGATGTGAAGAGATAACAGTCCGTTAAATTTATTAATTGTCAGATCCGAGATCTGAGGAAGAACATAAAAGGAAGAACTCAAGAACAGAAAAGAAAAAACTTTAATCACAAATGAAAGAACTCCTTTGTATGAGTGCGTGCACACCTGTAGAAGCAGCAGAAAATGTCAAAACGTCTGTCTTCTCGTCGGTAGAGATCCATGCTGAGGATGGCGGGGAAGATGAGCAGCACCATGGCGAAGTTAAACACCACCACCACTGCAGCCTACAAGAAACACAAAAAACATTGTGTTATTTTGGGAAAAAAGGTGCTTTGATCAAAGAAAAAGAATCAGACTGTGACTGATTGATTTTTTAGTAAAAATATACAGTTGAAGGGTCATGACACAGGGTGTATATAAAGTTTTGGTGGACTAAAGTCTAAAGCAAGATTGAAATTCCATGGAAACAAAAGCACAGAGGACATTTTCTTTACAGATAAAACCAAAAAATCCCAGGGTAGATAAATAATACATGAACATAAAGAAAGGTATTTCTCAGTAAATGTTCCTGCTATACTATCCATACGCAAGTTCCAAACTGGGAAGATGTACAGCCTCAAAGAATTATCGTCTCTTAACAAAAACACTGATATGCCTTGGATATACATTAAAATAACACAGTCTGAATAAGCTAATGTCAAGGAAAAACTACCTTTCAACACGTTTCCAATTCCTTTCAAGCCAAAAACACTGAGTGTGCAGAGAAAAAGCGAGGTGTGTGTGTGTGTGTGTGTGTGTGTGTGTGTGTGTGTGTGTGTGTGTGTGTGTGTGTGTGTGTGTGTGTGTGTGTGATTAAAGGTAATTGTTGCACACACAGATCTTATTGTGTTGTGTGTTAATTATTGACGCTGGGAGGTTTAATTGGTGTGTGTGTTGAATAATGCAG
>OMNN01029540.1:9217-19760 GCA_900302755.1 Chromis chromis
CCCTTTAAAAAAAAATTATTATACACACAGTGATGATAATAATATTTTTAAAAATCAATTGAACTAATCTGTAGCCATACTGGATTGTGACTGAACAATAAAAGCATTATAAAAAACATGTCCCGACACAATACAGGTTTTTCCAACACTACATTATTAAGAGCTAAACAATTACCTGAAGTAACTCGGCCTGCTGTCGTCATTTGTTTTTTTTTTCTCACTGCTGCTTCTGAAACATTTTAACCCCAACAATTACACATTTCAAAATCCTGCCACTTAGTTTGCCAAATGTGCATTGTTACATACATATAGTTACATCCACGGTGTAAGAAAGAACGCTACCGCAGGTCATTCATTCCAGCTGCCATAAGACTACAACACCAGCACAACCTGAACGTGTTGTAGTTCCTGTACTCTCATCATGTGCAATACTGTTATTCACTGTCATCATGTGCAATATTAAATTATTGTAATCAGTACATAGACGGTTTAAATAGCTACAGTGCCTTTCTTTTCTGCATATATTTCATATAATTTGCACTCTGCACATTCTTTCATATAATTTGCACTAGGTTTGTATATTGTTAAATGCCTTTTTCTATTAGATTGTTTATTCTTTTATTCTTCTGTATATGGTAACAACTTTGTGTGCAATTTTGTGGTCGGCTGTAACAAGGACATTTCCCCACTGTGGGATTAATAAAGTCGAATCTAATCTAATCTAATTGTTTGGTGTGATCTTTTGTTGCACTGCTTACTACAATATAAAACCAAGAAAAATGTCTATGCACTTCTGATGTAGCAGTAGGTATGCCAGAGTTTAGGAGACTTTAAAAAGTGCACTGAACCTTGAAATAGATGTGACATGATGTTATTGATGCTTTGTGGACAGTTTAATGGGAAAGGGGCTTCTGGTGTTTCAAGAATACAGTACCAACAATCATGCATTTGTGCAAGTTTACTCTAATGCATGGTGAATAAATGAGGAAATAAACAGGCAAATACAACGAGGAGGGACTTGTGGTCTAAAATCTAAAACTTCAAAGATGACACTCAGCTGTCAAACCAGTTACACAACATGGACATACACTAATTACGGCCTGCAGTTGCTGTTTAAATCATCACTAAAACATCCAACAAAATAACAAATACATTACATTAAGGATTTTACTCCTAAACAATAAACACCTGCCTGCAGAGGTTTGTTTCATTCATTTAGAGATCAGTGTGCTCAGTTTAGACTCGCAGTGTGCAGCACCTCTGGACTGTTGTGAGCATTATTCTACTAATTTGTGACTTAAGGTGAGCACCAGCGACCGACCGCTTTGTAAAACACCGTAAAATAAGTTAGTCAAAGTTAGTTAACAGGAAGACTGTGCCGTTTCGTGCTGTGTGTAGTTGAAATCACGTTAGCTTAGCTTAGCTTGTCATGCTTTCTTAAAATGGGTCCGATCGGAGGATTTATTCAAAACGCTTGCAGACAAAACCGAAGCTCAGTAAAATATGTAAAACGGCACCCAACTGTGAGCCGCAGATTCATTAACGTTAATCAAACTACCTGAAGACTCTTCGAGCTCCCCGTTGCCGCTCATCTCCTCACATCCCTCCGCCGCCATGATGGAAACGTCTGGCTGACGTCATCCAGGCGCGACAAGACGCCGAAAATAGAACAACATAAAATACTCAATACTCAAACTGCACTGCACTTTATCATTATTTGAAGAAAAAAACAACCCACTTTTTTTGCACTGTAGTAATCTACTAATAAATTTGGGACATATTTGCTCATATTTAAGTTTCTTGTAGCCAGACTTTATTCTCAACTTTAAAATCCTGCTTTTTTTTTTTATTCCACTACCCTAACCAGTAAAAGGTGAGCTTGTAGGTTCATGTCCAGATTGACTGACTTGTGCATAAAATGCCATCCAACAGCATTGTGAGAACTTGATTTTGTGTAAGGATAGCTGAAAGGGATTATGTCATTTTGCAAATATGAGACTTGCAGGTTCTGCACTGATGAGATGACATGAAGTTAATAGGTTTGTTGTTAGCAGACAAACATGTACAGTTTTGCACAGCAGATTTATGATTACAGTGCATTTACTGCTTTTTTTGCATGTTTAATAAAAAGTGAAAATACACATATTTCTGCTGCATATCATATGGGGTCAGCCCTATGTTCCCACAGCCCTATGTTTACACGAAGGAAAAATGCAGATATTTCCACGCGGTTTGGCCTCTCATTTACACGAAAACCCTGTTTTTATCTTAAGAAAATGATTATTTCTCAAAAAGAATCTTAGAAATGTGGCAACATAGGGCGGTGGGAACATAGGGCTGCTCCTTACCATAGTATAACCAAGTGCTTTAAAGTGATACTCCACCTGTAATGTGAATCCATCCCATTCTGTCAAAAAAAACAAAAAAACAACAGCCTATGTCTCATCAGATTAAGATATATCTTGATTCAAACAAAACCAGGTATTTTTTTCACATTTGGTCAATTTTATTTTCACTTGGTCTCATCTTTTAAAGTACATCTGACAACTTTGATTGACAGCTGAAGTCCGATCCTTCACTTTCATTTCCACCAGTTCAAGCCATCACCAACAAAAATGCAACAACATGTACATTTATGATCATAAAAACAATCAAAGACAAACTCACATATCAAAACCCCTAAAAAAGGTCAGATGATTAGACTAGTCAGGACATAAACCAGTCTCCAGAGAATCATTTGAGTGTCAGTGTACATTTAGGACAGATGTTTGTACAGGTCAGAAAACCTTATAAGGATATTTGCGAGGGAAACACCTCAAGGATTAGAGCAGACCTGTTCATTAAGATGCAAACGACACAGTGGAAATCCTGGATTGCCCTGATACCTAGTAACACATGAAAATCTAAACAACTTTTAAGTTCTCACTCTTCCTCAAGTGCATTAAAAATAATCTAGTAAACAACGATGGAAAAATAACTTGATAAAACGAAGAAAGCACGTCAACAGGATGATCCACAAACTGTCAGTGGTTCAATCCCCTGAAGTGATTCCCATTGCCAAGTTTGTTCAAAACAACAGCTGAAAATCCCCTCTCTGTGCAGCAGTTGAACGACCTGATCACTTCCAATGTGAAGCCATGATTATGAATCATTTCAATGCACACAAAGTCATTACTGAGGAATTCAGGGAAAGGCTGAATAAGAATGAACTGGGCAGGACTGGTAAGATCGAAAGAAGGTTTCTTTGCTCTTTCAAGAAAATTAGGAAACACTGGATGAAAACTTACTGCAGGACCACAGATGATCGTTGGCGAGCCCTCCATAGATATGAAATGTGGCAAGATTAAAGGAGGCCAAGCTACGAGTCCATTTAAGTGCTTATAAGAGGGATGGAATGAATTTTTGTGGACTATCAAGTCAGAAAACAGAAAGAGGGGATCAGCAGCAGGTGAAGTTTTGAATGTGAACCTTCATTTTAAATGGCAAACAACCCTCCGCAGTGACCTTTCTTCTGAAGCAGACCGGATGGAAAACCAAGTGGGTGTGTGTTTATATGAAACTATGTGTAATTATTGTGTTGTGTGTTTTGTTATTCTCCATGTTAGCTATCGTGGTGTCCCGCTTTAGTTAGTCGTGGGAATTAGCGCCTTGTGTTTGTTCCCTCCTCTCCCTCCCTCCCGTTCAGTCTTTTTCCCCTCCTGCTCCTCCTCTCCTGTCTGCGTGGTTACTGAAGCATCACGGTCCAGTCTGCCCCTGCGTTCATGCCGGGCTTGCGGAGCGTCAAAACAGACATGGAGGCATCAAAATCGAATTCTAGCATGGTTTCCTGTCCATCTGCATAAGGAATACAGGAAAAGAGGTCAGCAAATCTCATCGTAGAAAAAGAGTTATATCTTCAGAGGTGCCATAATCTCACTTAGCTTAACACAATATCTTTTAAAATGGGATTCTTGCATATTAAAAATCATAAAGGGGTCATTTGAATGGCAGAGAGTTTGAACCCAACCAGCTTTAGAAACAGCTTGCAATATTTCATGGCCGAAATTTTGACTCATTAAAGCAAGAAATGCACGGGTGGAATTAATAACGCTCCGGTATTGTGTATGGTCAATCACTGACATGATGAATTTGTACACAAAATGAAATCAACATTTACACATGTACTTTCCTTGCTTTGACGAGACAGAATGTAAAAAAGGTGAAAAGGTTCAACTGGTTTAAGTTCACTCTCCAAATGTGGTTTTCTACAGAATGATCTTTGGCTTCCAGTTTATACCTGTGTGTCTACAGCACCCTAAAGTGTAATCAACTACCATATAGAACTACATAAAAACCAACAATAAGAGGAGGAGCATAGAAGTATTAGCATCTTTCATTTAAACAAAACGTATATAACTGTTTGGATTAATTTAACTTTAAATTACTGAACATTTATTCTGCTGTATAAACTCTTAAAACAAACTGCTGTAAAACTTCTTAAAGTATTTATTCTGTCAGCATATAGTATGCAACCTAAGATGATTCTGCCTTACATGAGAGGAATGTAAAATACTAACCAGCAGTCTTAAGGGTAGCCTTGGTGGGTTTACTGGCTCCCAGAATGACAACGCGTTCAATCCAGGAGCGAGTAGTAAACTGGGCATCAGGAGCGAGGTTACTGTGGACCAGACAGAGACATGGATTAAATATTTAACCACTAAGGGTTAGGGTTAGGGTTAGGGTTAGGGTTAGATGTCTTCAGTTGTTATATTTGAGAGCCTAACTCAGACTTCATTTTTGCACAAAGAGGTGCAGGTAACTGAAATAACATTAGTCACTCACACAGAAGAGAGGATGTTGTTGGCGAATGACAGTCTCCTGTGGATGAAGTCCTTCTTTTCGTAGTTAAAAGTGTGGCCGTCGTCTATGTAGATCTCACCCTCTGCAGTTCTCTGTCAGACAAAAGGTCCAAACTTGAGCTCTGACAATCCCACTGTTCATTCAACATGTCAAAACAGCAGTAGATCACAGTGGTGACAGCCCAGTTACCTGGAGATTAAGAGCCACATATAGAGTGTAGGGGTCGTGCTCCATGCAGGTGGAGGACCTGCGAACTCGAAGCTTCCTGGGAATGATGGATCCGCCACGCTGGAATACAGGAATCTGAAAACACATATTAAAAAAATAAATCGGAAGTGGTGACAAATAATGTGGACGGGTCTGAAATCGTCTATATCAAATGCAAATCAACACATATAGACACAAAGTGATTGAGCGAGAGAGTAAATTAACAGCATGTTTCTATACACCATTAGCCTGGTAATGTCTACATTTTTGTGTGAGTCTTACAGAGCTCATAGTGACAGGGATGTACAGGTTCTGAGCCCCGTTGTGCTTCTGGAAGGTGTGGACGTCATACCAGACCTGAGAACACACAAATAGGTTAAGACAAGACCACCCGAAGACATCAAAAATAAATGTAGCATGAGTTAAAGCCTTGCTCTTACCTCGTCTTTACCAGGCAGGTAGGCGGTGACTCCCCTGGCTCCCTCCTCAGTAACTGGGTGCACCAGCAAGTCTTGCCCTGCAGCAGAGTTAAACAACATCAGGGGAACTGATAATGGTTTCCAAACACGTCTGCCTTTGTGGAACAACTGAATTCAAGCTCTCATTTTAGTTTGTCCTCGTGTACTTTGGCTGATGCAATGGCAAACAGAATAGAGCCACAGCCAACACATACAATCATTAAACACAACAGTTTGGACAACTAAGCTGCGGACATTCTGCACTAATCTGATTAATAATTGTGACCATCAGACATTGATCATTTTAAATAACCTGCAAACCCTCATATTTTTGGCCACCTGGTGGCAGCAGAAGCAAGTTATGTACAAAACAGTGACATATCCCCACCCTCTATGTTGGTACAGCAAACATGTTAGTACATGTTTAGTACAATAGCTAGCTTGCCACAAATAGCCACCAGCTTGTCACCAACTGTTTGTCTGCTAACTGAGCTAAGACAGTAGTGTACAATGAGTTTTAAGAGCCTCCAGCTACCTGTTGGGGCCAAAAATGGGGCCATGGAAGAGGTGACAGTGAACCAAAACAGTAGGGCTGTGGGGCAGGCAGCTAAAAAACATTGCCTGCAACTCACTTTGAAGCTCTGTAAGGCCAAGAGGAGCGGCACATTCAGCTGATTCACAGCTAATAGGAACATTTCTAACTAGAATCGTGAGGAGATCTTTTCATGAATCTGATCATTTTTTGGGTGTTTTTGTCTCACCGATCAAGAACTCGTCATCCACAGCAAAAGTAGCAGGATCCTGAGGATACTCCACCCACAGTGGTCTGCAACAGAGACGCACATTTCACAATATTTTAATCTGCGTCAAACCATATTATCAAAATCTGAAGTGAACTCAAACCAGCAATACACTGTATTTTGTGCACTTGGATGTGATACAGTTAAAATGCAGATTAGATACAATGTTTGAACTTTCCATTTCTCTGTAATAATACACACCTCACAACTTGTTAGCAGATGCTTAATCAAGCTACTATTATTTGTAACTAGGACTGTAGCAAGCCAGTCCTGTAGATCAGGATGAGGGCCAATCGCAGGATTTTTTAAGTTATCACCATCAGCTCTCTTCTGAGCAAAAACACTTGCTGTCAGAATGAGAGTGCTTAAGTTGTACCAGGACACATTATTTAAAGCATAGTAGCTCTGGCCGAGGACATTCGACATCATAAAAGTCACTGTCATGGTGCCCATTGCTAGCTAAACGCCTACAATGCTCTCTGCTTGCCAACATAAAAATGCTTGAAGCCCACTACAGTGTTAAGCAATAAGGGGCTCCACCAGGTACGACAGCATGTGGAGCCGATGCTCGAAATTTACTGCGAAGCTATTCAGTTGTGAAGCACATACAATAGATTGATTTAAATAACTTTAACGTACTTATAGTGTGCATTATCTAGGAAAATGCGGCAAATTAAAATGACTCCGAGTGGATTGGGGGCAAAACAATGTGATCGGGGCATCTCCATTTGTAATTGGTAGTTTTGTTGTGGTACAATAAAATGTAAGACGAAAAAGATGCGTCTGGCCCTGTTCTCACCTCATGATGGGCTCTCCAGTGCGGTGTGCGTTGTAGAACTGCTGGTACCAGTAGGGCAGGAGTGTGTAGCGCTGGCGCACAGCTTCACGGATCAGTGCAGTGTTTTCTGGACCAAACAGCCAGGGCTCACGGCGGGGCGTGTCCATGTGGGCGTGGGCCCTAAAGAATGGCTGGTAAGCCCCCGTCTGGTACCAACGCACCAGCAGCTCAGTGCTCGGAGACTTGAAGAAGCCGCCGACGTCAGCTATAAGACAGAGGGAGGAGAAACGTTCGTGAAGCCTTTGCTGCTCAGAGCCTTTTTTATCCTCTGCACCTCTTGGGGAAACAACACGGCCAGAAACAACAAACCCCTGGAGATCTTCCATTTTTAGAGCTCATGGGTAAAACTAGAACTTTTGTGTTAAATAAAGCTGATAAAACTGCAATTACATAAAACACCTGATGTGTTCATGAACATAAGCGTAATACTCTGAACAGTACGTTTCTTTCCAAAGCATTGCAGTATCACAGTCCTGCTTTACTGCTAGATCAAAGTTATGTGTAACTCTGTGGCCAATTCACATTTTAAAGGGCAGCAGAATGTTTTTAAATAAAGATCTGTTATACTCTTAAACCAGTTGGCACCATAGACATATATATACGTAGACGTCGCATTGACTGTGGAGGGACGTGCCTAAAGCGCCGCCATCTTGGTACAGGGCTAGCAGAGGAGGGAGTGCATGGACATCTATGGAGGTAAGAGGTACTCCACAATCTGAGGAGAATTATTCACTGAACTGTTTGATTAGTTAAAACCATCCCCCACGTAGCTCTGACAGGATGCTTGGATGTCCTTTTGTTCTATTGATGTCTGCCTGTCTGTCCTCCATGTCTGACGTTTGTAACAAACAACCCTCGTGAATATAACAACTGATGGATTTATGATCACTTTTATAGAGCAGACATGTCATTCCTCTATAGACGTAATGCACTGGAGGAGCGAGAGGCACTGTACCAAGATGGCCGCCGCGTAGGCACGTCGCTCCAATCGGCAGCAACAGTCAACGCAACGTCTACGTCTATATGTCTCTGGCTGCTACAGTACTGAACAGTAAGATGCTCCACCTGGTGGTGCAACCGGGTACTACAGCTGAACTACAATACGTTTTCTGACACGCATGTCTTTCGTCTTCTGCCTTATCGGTTAATATATTTTTAAACGGTTGAATTATTAATGACAATTAATTAGTGATACATTACATCCCTCATAACTAGGAGTATGAAGGGGAAAAAAAGCAGTTTCTGATGGTCAACAACAACAACCAAAAAAGTACCGAGTAAGGATTACAGTCTAAAAACGATAGTAAATATTTAATTATCCAACTGTCCCTCCCTTATATGACGACCTGTGATCATGTGACCTAAGTTTAATACTCGGCAGGTGAGAAATCGGTGAAATTTCAGGACAACTTGCATGATTTAACAAATATTTTCACTTCTCATAGTGTTGGATGAAGGCTGTTTCACTTTTACACTCCAATACTCACATATTACTTGACGTGTAAATGAACTGCTGAGATCAACCTTCACCCTGATGGAGTTCGTACCTGATGGGATGGTCTCCGCAGGTCTTTGGCCTCTCCATCACCGACACCCACTTGTCGTCGTAGCTGAAGAGCGACAGGTCGAGGTACGGGCTGCTGCTGTAGGACTGAGCGCTGATGGGCAGCTGGCCCAGCAGCCGGCGAACCGCCTCTGTATGGCCGCCGTATTTAGCGTTCACGATGGTGTCCTTGAACCTGACAGGTATAGTCATGTGAAAAAGTTAGGACACCCCATTAAAGCCTGTGTGTTTTTTTAAAACATATTTAGACATATGGACATTTAATATCAATTTCAACAATACTGAGGGATAGAAGTAATATAACTAAACTAGAAAAGCACTCAGAGAGCACAGACCTCCGTCAAGCAGCTCATGTCCACCCATATTGTGATTTCGACAAAAAAATTCCTGGATCCAGATGGTAATCCAGAACATCACCAACATTTAATCACCTATTCCTTTTCCCATTATCAACATGTCCTGAAAATTTCATTGAAATCCGTTCATAACTTTTTAAGTTATCTTCCTAACAAAAAACAAACAAACAGATAAACACCGGCAAAACCATAACCTCTGCTTGGTGGAGGTAACAATTTAAACTGAAAAATACACGTTTAAAAACTAAAAAATATAGAGTCCTGGAATGGCAGAGTCAAAGCCCAGATCTTAATCCCATTGAGATGCTGTAGGGTGACTTGAAACGGCTGAACATAAAGAAACCCCTCAAACATCTTACAGCTGGAAGAATTCTGCGTTGAGGAGTGGAGCAAACTTTCCTCAGACTGATGTCAGAGACTAGTAGATGCTACAAGAAGCCAAAGGGGGTAAACTAGCTATTAGCTATTAACTTTTTCCTCAGTTAGAATCTGCATTTTTGTTGATATCTTTTGTTTAATGAGTAAAACAAGGCAATTTTTTGTTGTTTACCTGCAATTAAGTCACTTTCTTTTCCAGAGATAAATAAAAACAAGATTAGACATTGAAAAGTGAATGTTTCTTAATAAAGAACTGGATATTTAATGGGGTGTCCTAATTTTTTCACATGACAGGTGATATCAGCACAACATTAGCAGCAATCTTCATCTGCACAAATCTCCTCTGTGATCCTGAAGCGCTCATTTCCGCTTTAGCTGTGTGTTTTTTTTTCAATAGCTCCACTCGATTCGATGGGAATCTAAAAATAGTTGTAAAATACATTTGTGTTTATTTAAAGAAACCTTTGTGAGACATTCTTGGTTAAATTATAGTCTTCCAACTCTCACTGTGCATTTCAGGCACTCAGCGGTCTCGAGTTCCCTCCCCCTTTTTCTCTTTTTCCTTCTTTTAAGCTCCACGTCCATATGCTTCAGATGTGCTCTCACTTTGTTTTGTGCTACAATATCTCCCGTCTTACCGGCCTTCCTGTTTCCCTCTACCTGACTCGCGGCCGACTGAAACCCTCTGAACCGGGCTTCACTTCCAGCCGGTTGTAAGTGGTACAAATCTGGTTTGCCGAATGTGCTCGCCAGCTTTCAATTTCTCCTCTCCTTCTTTCCGACATCAATTTTCGCCACTCTAAAATCCAATTCTAAGCTCTTTTCCTCGCTCAAACTATCCCTTATCTTCTCCTCCCCTCCTCCCCTCCCTGCGTCACCCTCCACAGAGGATTTTGTCACCTACACTGGCGAGTCGAACCGCCAAATTCAATCACGGCTCCTCCAGCCACGCTGACTGTCTTAATGTCTCTCTTCTATATCCAGATTAAGTCCTAAAACTCCTTCCTCCTTCCTCTCCTCCTCCTCCTCCAGGCGATCTGCTTCACTTCCTGACCACCGTCTTCAAATCCTCCCTGACATTTTGGCAGCGTGACATCAGGTGC